>JASAND010007194.1:0-69933 GCA_030248195.1 Trissonchulus latispiculum | reverse complement strand
ATATACAGGCACTTTTTAGGGTTTTGAAAGTGGGGGGGCGTGCCCCCCCCCCGAGGGAGGGGGACGTGGGGCGGCTACCGACAAGGGGAGGGGGGGGGGGCAACACAAAGGCAAAATATACCGAAATTTTTAGCGAAAAATTAGCATTTTTAAGGTAAAAACGCAAAAAAACTCGCTGTTTTTAAGCTTAAAATGAGCTTATAAGTCCATAAATTAGCTAAAAATTGAGAAAATTTTTGAAAATTTTACCTCAAAAACCTAATTTTTTGACACTTTTGGGTGAGCCCCAAAAAAGTGGGTGGGGGCTTGCCGAAAAGTGGGGGGGGGGGGCTCCGAAAAGTGGAGGGGGAACCGAAAAGTGGGGGGCCCCACCCCCCACCAAAAAATTGCCAGTATGTTTGGGCTTACGTTTTCTGGGGGTGGGGGGGGGTGTTTGCCCCCCATAAACACCCTCCCCCCCCAAAAAATCGTTCCCCCCCCAAAAAAATCGTCCCCCCCCAAAAAAAGTGGGCGCCCCTTTTGGTATACCAAATTTGCCCTGAAAAAATCGCTCAGAAGGCCAAATTTACAAACATTTTCCGGCTTCGCCGGAGATTTTTGCCCTTTTCAACAATAAATCTGCTTATTTTTGCTATAAAAATCAACTTTTATAGTATATGCCAGAAAAATAGCGCTATTTTTAGCATATTTTTCGAAAAATTTTCGCCCCCCCCAAAATTCCTTGCCCCTCGGACTTTGTGGGGGCCCCCAAGAAGCCCCCTCCCCTAGAAAAAATCCCTAGAATAAGCCCATGTATATATATGTAAATATAGATATGTAAATATATATATATATATATATATATATATATATATATATATATATATATATGTCTATAATAATTTATGTGTATAAAATGTTCTTACTGTTTCAGACTCGACGGTCCTTCTCGTCTTCCCCAACAGCAGGCCACTCCGGAGCAGCCGTCAACCTCGCGGAAGCGGCGTGCCCGTTCTAACCCTATTCCATCGCCATGCCCCAAGAAACGGCTCAATTGGGGATCCCAGCCCTGACTCCAAACATTGATCACTGTATAAATCTTGCCTTGATTCATTTGCTCAAACTGTATATAGTGTATATATATGTGTGTGTGTGTGTGTGTGTGTGTGTGTGTGTGTGTGTGTGTGTGTGCGTGTGTGTGCGTGTGTGTGTGTGTCCTGGGTTCCACAATTTTTTCGCGCCACCGGCGCGAATGCAAAGCCGTTTACCATTATAGTGCGCGTTTACAAAACCAAAAATGAGTTAGTAATTGTGTAACTGTAGAAATTTGCCCTGAAAATTCGCTGAGAAGGCAAAATTTCCAAAAAATTGATTTGTACTCACTTTTTGCCCTTTTCAACACTAAACCTGTTACTTTTTGCGATAAAAATCAACTTCTCCGGTGCATGCCAGAAAAACAGCGGTATTTTGAGCATCTTTTTGAAAAATTTTCGCCTCCCCCACCGCCCAAATTTTCCTTGTCCCTCGGACTTTTGGGGAGCCCCCCCCCAGCAAAAAATGTCTAGAATAAGCCCAGGTCAATGGATCATATTTTGCTTGCATGTTTCAAAGACCCAAAGAATGTTTATAATGGCTGTAAAAATGCTTATAGTTTATTACGTAATTCCTGATAGTTAATTGTGAAAGTCAAATGTAATGTTTATGTTGTTGTTACGTCATTTTATTTTTGTTACGAAGTAAAACCACTAGTTTTGTTACTGAAACAATGGAATACCAGTATATATATATCTACATGTATTTTCCTAGTTACGGTGCATATAGTATAGCGTTGAATCAATTACTATTCAGTAAGCAGATGACTTAGAGCTGATCGACTTAGAAATGTATATATACAGGTATAATTTAATCTTAGAGACTTCACTTTTCTATGCAGTAAACATAATAGCATAGGTTGCTAGACATAGGTGTGGCTGGGAAATAAATCCGGGGGGGGGGGTCGCCTAGAGAATTAGAGAATTGCTGAAAAAAAATCCAAAAACATTCAATTTTTTCCAATTTTCAGCCTAAATTCTGGGGGGAGTAACATTTGTGAGGATAAATAATCTGGGGGAATGACCGAAATGTTTTTTGGTAGGAGCCTCCACCTCCACCGCGTCCCCCACCCAACGCATCTATGTGGTGGGGGGGAAGAATTTACCCCCACCAATATGACAAATTGTGGCGCCCCCACCCGAGCTTACACTTCGCAAACCCCCCCCCCATTTTTGATCCAAATGTCAGCCAAAACTCGTGGGGGACATTAAAAAACCTGGGGAGGGATGCCAAAATGTTTTCTTGGTGAGACATTCCACCTCCACCCCCTCCCCCACCCAACAAATTTCAGCGCCCCCACCCCTAGATTTTCAGGTTTCGCAAGCCCCCCCTTTTTTGAACCAAACGTTTCCAAAAATGGCACAGAACCTGGTTTTAAAGTCAACTTTAGGCGACCTCCCCACCCCCATCCTTTTACCCATAGGTGTGGATGGACAAAACATCGGGGGGGGGGGGGGGTCCCGACGGAGGGTAGAAAACTTCCCCCCCCAATTTTCGGTATTTATGCCATTTTTGGCCAAAAATCAGCAAAAATCTGAAAATCTGGAGGGTGGGGGTCGCCAAAATTTGTCATTTTGGTGTGGGGGGCCACCCCCCACCCCCCTCCCTACACATCTATGCTTTTACCAGCGATATTCCATACATTAGCCTTCAATAAATCCACGTAAGCCAAACCATAGCTAGCTATATAATGTTACTTTCACTAATCAAGTATGCCCGGAAATTGTCCGGACAATTGTCCGGACAGTTGTCCGGACAATTGTCCGGACAATTGTCCAGACTATATTATCAGAGGTCAGGTACTGGATGGCGGTAGAAAATAGTCTGGACAGAAGTCCGGACTAAATGCCTTTTAAAGGATTGTCTTGACTTCTCTGACTAAACTGTCTCAGACAACATTCCTGACTAAAACTTGTCAAGGAAAAATTCTCATATTCTTGGAATTTTGTCCGGACAATTTAGTCTGTCTGGAAATTTGTCCGGACATTTGTCCGGACAATTTAGTCTGTCTGGAAATTTGTCCGGACAATTTATTCTGTCTGGAAATTTGGCCGACATTTGTCCGGACAATTTAGTCTGTCTGGACATTTGTCCGGACACTATTTTCTGTCTGGACAATAGTCAGGACATGTCCGAGACTAATTGTTTTTGTCCGAGACATGTCCAGACTAATTTTAATTTGTCTTGACTAATTGTCAGGACGTTTGTCCGGACAAAAATTAGTCCGGACATGTCCAAGACAAAAAAAATTGTGTCTTGGACATGTCCAGACTAATTCCAATTAGTCCAGACTAGCTCTACACTTCGCGTCGAGTTGAACGTGACGGACCCATTATTCACTTTTTTTGGTATTTTTGTTTTAAACTTCTTCTTCTTCGTCTTCTTCTTCTTCTTCTTCTTCTTATTCTTCTTTTTCTTGAGACCACTACCATACAATATTATTTGTCCAAGGGCACTGTCGTCACCCCGTCTGCTAATACTTTGCGTTTTGGATATACGTATGATAGGGCGTCTTTTATTTGATGGTACATAGCCATGACCCCATCTGCATGCACAAGCCCTCTATTCTCTCCGGACTTTGTACAACCAGTTTTCAGTACCTTCATAAAATCCTCCATAGTGAACTGATTCAATTTCTTACTCACCCTTATTTATTTATGGCTTACCTTATTCTTTTCACCCCAAGCGAAATAGGTTTTACTACAAAGTGCTATGATACCTTCTCCCGTCCACTCTTCTTTAAACAGCCCGGGTACTCGTTTTTGAGAGGGATCTAATACAAAGAAATCTTTTAGAGCAATTTTCCATCTCTCCTTGTTTTCGGGTGGAACACAGTCATTTAAGTCAGTAGCAGAGCAAGCGAAGTATAGGGAATCGGTATCCATCTGACAAAGTTGAAATGATCCAGGTCGTAAGTTTGGTTTTAGGCAATCGTAATAAAATTCTAGCATTCTAAGCTTCGCGTATTGGTAAACGAAGAACCCTACTAACTCAGGTAAACGGTAAACAATTTTGGACTTTGCCGATTGAACCTCATGAATCCCATTTCCCAGATCATCTAATCTTCTAAATCTCCTCCCATTAACTTCCCTACTTGCGCTAGATCTTTGACAAAATTTAACTTCCATGTGCTTTTCCAAGTTTGTAATGGTTCGCCCGTAGTAAGAATTTCCCAAAAGTTTAAACATATCTCCTTTGAGCGCTAAATCGGGATCGGAATCGGCTGCAGATCTATGGTAAGTAACTTCATCCCCAAGTTCTTTGAAACAGGCCTTAGGTTTGAACTCGATTGCTTGGTAAATCTTAGTAATTTTGAGTCCGTGTTTGAGATACCAGTTAATTAGGGGAGTTGCCAAAAGGATTTTCTTACCAAAATAACTTCCAATCAGTCCCCTTCTAGGTTGTGTCATTAGGTCATTTTCCTCACAAAACTCTCTCATATGGTCCCCAATATCTTCCCTAGTAATTTCCACGTTTTTGAAAATAGGTGTCATTTCAGAAAAGTATTCTCGTTTATCTTCAGGAACCTCAATATCTACTTCAGCTAGTCCAAAAAGTCGATTTGCTTGAATTAAACTGACCATTTCTGCAAATGTAAGGACTGATTTTTTCTTAGGAAGGTTGAAATGTTCTTCCATGAATTGTTGCATATCCGGGGAATTTTTTAGATCTTTGTCAAATTCGCATTCCCACTTTTCAATCAAATCAAAACCCTCATCTGTAATTGCTTGAGATACACTTTTAGTCCTCTCTCTTCTTTTCATTCTATCTTCAGGGTCTTGATTCCTATCTAACTGGCAGCCGTGCCCATGGAAGTAGCACCCGTGGAATTGTAGGACAAGATTCTTCTCTTGGACCCACCCATCAACTTTGGATTTTCCCACTCTTTTTTGTCCCCCGTTATAAGCGTGCTCAACTCTAACTCCCATTTCCTTTGCCATATACTCCAGCCACATTGCTTCTTTGCGCCCTTTTTGTAACCTCCTTTTAAATTTTCCTTCTTTAGTTGGTAACCATTCGGCGGGTATTCCTGTGGGCATTTCTTGCATTGTGCACCATAGATACAAACCATTTGCGTCGAACCCGAAAATGTTCCCAACCCGTTCCCCGTTGGTGATGCTAGTAACCCCGGCTTCGTGATATCTATGGAAAACTAAACTGGGACCTCCTACTATATTATCCTTAATTAATTTGTGCCAAGGTTCAGTTCGCCAACTCCAAAGGGGAAGAATAGTGTGTTTGGGAATCCCATTCATCATGTGTTTATATGCCAATCCTGGAAGAGATATAGCCCCTCCCTTGAACATGTCAATGCCCCTACCTTTCCAAAATTCTACCATTTTGTCAGTAGCCATAAGGAACGGTCCTACGTCCAAATTGTTGTACCAAATTAGAAGATCCCTTACGGTTTGCATTCTATGTTTTTGCCAAGCTTCTACAACTGCCAGATAGTCCTCATCGGAAATCCCTTCTTGTTTTAAAGTGGAATAGAACATGCCTCGACTTGGAAGTCCTTGGTCTAGAAATCCGAGAGAAGTGAAGGCTTCATACGGGAAAACACCCTTTTGATCCTCAATTTTGAAGCTGTTAAGCCACTGTTTATAAGACATCCCCGGAGCCAAATAGTTAGTGATATCTAGGAAATACAATTTAGGAGTTGTTAGGGCCATGTAGTTGTTGTTGTTCTTGACTGTGTAAGTAGGTGTTTGGTCATTATGTAACATATTTCGAATTAGACTGGACTTTATAAGGTTTATATCGAATCTCCCAGAATTAAATCCCAAGGTGGGTACAGCTTTAAGCCATTCCTCAAATTCAATTAGAAGTTTTTCGTGTTCGGCTAGACCAGATAAGGTGGGCTCATAGATTTCCCTAAGAAATTCGTATGCCTTATCGGCAATTTCCTCCATATAATTCTGCATTCGGGCCACTAAATCGCAAGGGTCTCCAGTGGTAATTATGCACTTTGGGTTTTGGTAACCTGGGACGTTTGAACCAATAGAGACTGATGCGAGGACGAGTTCCTTTTCATGGATCATTTTGGAACCACTTTTTTATTAGTCGGCTTGAACATGCACTCGAAATCGTAGGCAATTCTGAAGGGATAGTACCATTCAGGCACTGGGACTCCTAATTCGCTTATCCTTTGTAAGATAGTTTTTGTAGGTCCAACTCCTCCACCAGGGAAGATGTGCTTGATGCCAACTTCGCAACTTTTGGAGTGTCTCGTAAAGTTGGAGTGTTTATGAAACAGCTTCTCACAGTTCGAACATTTCCAGGTAAGGGTGAATTTATTGAGATTTTTGATGAAGGAGAAGTGGTTTTCGTAGATATTTAATGCCATTTTCCTAGATCTCTTTCCTAAAGGTCGCCGGATAAGTTTGGCTGCAACTTCGGTAATTTCCTGATCTCTTTCGTGATTTTTAATTATAAGTTCATTGAGATCTTCAGGTTCTTCTCCGGATTCCTCAGCTGTAGGTCCGAGTTCGTAAACCGTAATAGCGATATCAAACTTTTCCTCTAAGTCATCCAGGTCGTCTAGGTGAACCCATTAAACTCTTCCCCGGGCTTAACCCACTTGTCAATGAGTTCGTCAGTTTTTTGTTCCAAACTGGTAATTTTTGATCCCATACCAAGGGCAAGACACCTAAAGAAGCATTTATCATCTTCATAGGGCCTCCCATGGTAGTTAGCAACCAATGCATTTAGACCTCTGTTATTTTTCACGTAATCGGGTAGATACCTAGCTTCGCCCACTGCGTACGAAATCAACTTGTTAATATAGAAACAGACATTAGTAATTTCGAGGCCTGTCCACTTGGTATTTGGGCGTTGCTCTCTCACCCATTCCAAAATATCCCCCCTTTCTAACTCATAGAAAATTTTTCCTAGATCGCCCTCATTCGAAATGTGGATAGGTTCTTCGAAATACCGGTTATTTCCGGATGGATAGTAGTACCTGAGTTCCCCGTCCTGGATATTCCTAAGAACGAAACCAAAGGACAAGTTAAATTTGAATTGCCATCTTTGAAGTTTGAAAACAACCTTAATTAAATCTTTAATCTTAGAAGGATCTGTTACCCGGAAGTTGTACTAGGTATTTCATAACTCCCGGTATCCAAAAATAGGTACAACCACCGGGTAACAGATCATTCTAAGATTAAATATTTAATTAAGGTTGTTTTCAAACTTCAAAGAAGGCAATTCTAATTTAACTTGTCCTTTGGTTTCGTTCTTAGGAATATCCAGGACGGGGAACTCAGGTACTACTATCCATCACTGAAATATCTGCGCATTTCGATGAAGCAATCCTCAGTGAGAATGAGGGCGATCTAGGTATAATTTTCTATGAGTTAGAAAGGGGGGATATTTTGGAATGGGTGAGAGAGCAACGCCCAAATACCAAGTGGACACTCCTCGAAATTACTAATGTCTGTTTCTATATTAGCCAGTTGATTTCGTACGCGTGGGCGAAGCTAGGTATCTACCCGATTACGTGAAAAATAACAGAGGTCTAAATGCATTGGTTGCTAACTACCATGGGAGGCCATCTGCAGAATGGTAAAGGCTTCTTTAGGCGTCTTGCCCTTGGTATGGAAATCAAAAATTACCAGTTTGGAACAAAAGACAGACGAACTCATTGACAAGTGGGTTAAGCCCGGGGAAGAGTTTAATGGGTTCACCTAGACGACCTGGATGACTTAGAGGAAGAGTTTGGATAACGCTATATTGCTTTACGAACTCGAACCTACAGCTGAGGGTCCAGAGAAGAATCAAAGGATCTCAATGAGCTTATAATTAGAAATCACGAAAGAGATCAGGAAATTACCGAAGTTGCAGCCAAATCTATCCGGCGACCTTTAGCAAAGAGATCTAGGGAAATGGCATTAAATATCTACGACAACCTCTTCTCCTTCATCAAAAATCTCAAACATTCACCCTTACATGGAAATGTTCGAACATGTGAGAAGCTGTTTCATAAACACTCCCACTTTACGAGACACTCCAAAAGTACCCCGAAGTTGGCGTCAAGCATCTCTTACCTGGTGGAGGAGTTGGACCTACAAAAACTATCTTTACAAAGGATAAGCGAATTAGGAGTCCCAGTGCCTGAATGGTACTATCCCTTCAGAATTGCCTACGATTTCGAGTGCATGTTCAAGCCGACTAATAAAAAAAGTGGTTCCAAAATGATCCAGAAAAGGAACTAGTCCTCGCACAGTCTCTATTGGTTCAAACGTCCCAGGTTACCAAAACTCAAAGTGCATAATTACTACTGGATACCCTTGCGATTTAGTGGTCCGAATGAAGAATTATATGGAAGAGATCGCCGATAAGGCATACCAAATTTTAAGGCAAATCTACGAGCCCACCCTTTCCGGTCTACCAGAACACGAAAAACTTCTCGCCGAATTTGACGAATGGCTTAAGGCTGTACCCACCTTGGGATTTAATTCTGGGAGATTCGATATGAACCTTATAAAGTCCAGTCTAATTCGAAATATGTTACATAATGGCCAAACACCTACTTACACAGTCAAGAAGATCAACAACTACATGGCCCTAGCAACTTCTAAATTGCATTTCCTTGATATTAGTAACTATTTGGCTCCGGGGATGTCTTATAAACAGTGGCTTAACAGCTTCAAAATTGAGGATCAAAAGGGTGTTTTCCCGTATGAAAACTTCACTTCACTCGGATTTCTAGACCAAGGACTTCCAAGTCGAGGCATGTTCTATTCCACTTTAAAACAAGAAGGGATTTCCGATGAGGACTATCTGGCAGTTGTAGAAGCTTGGCAAAAACATAGAATGCAAAACCGTAAGGGATCTTCTAATTTGGTACAACAATTTGACGTAGGACCGTTCATTATGGCTACTGACAAAATGGTAGATTTTTGAAAGGTAGGGGCATTGACAGTGTTCAAGGGAGGGGCTATATCTCTTCCAGGATTGGCATACAAACACATGATGAATGGGATTCCCAAACACACTATTCTTCCCCTTTGGAGTTGGCGAACTGAACCTTGGACAAATTAATTAAGGATAATATAGTAGGAGGTCCCAGTTTAGTTTTCCATAGATATCACGAAGCCGGGGTTACTAGCATCACCAACGGGGAACGGGTTGGGAATATTTTCGGGTTCGACGCAAATGGTTTGTATCTATGGTGCACAATGCAAAACATGCCCACAGGAATACCCAGAATGGTTACCAACTAAAGAAGGAAAATTTAAAAGGAGGTTACAAAAAGGGCGCAAAGAAGCAATGTGGCTGGAATATATGGCAAAGGAAATGGGAGTTAGAGTTGAGCACGCTTATAACGGGGGACAAAAAAGAGTGGGAAAATCCAAAGTTGATGGGTGGGTCCAAGAGAAGAATCTTGTCCTACAATTCCACGGGTGCTACTTCCATGGGCACGGCTGCCAGTTAGATAGGAATCAAGACCCTGAAGATAGAATGAAAAGAAGAGAGGGACTAAAAGTGTATCTCAAGCAATGACAGATGAGGGTTTTGATTTGATTGAAAAGTGGGAATGCGAATTTGACAAAGATCTAAAAAATTCCCCGGATATGCAACAATTCATGGAAGAACATTTCAACCTTCCTAAGAAAAAATCAGTCCTTACATTTGCAGAAATGGTCAGTTTAATTCAAGCAAATCGACTTTTTGGACTAGCTGAAGTAGATATTGAGGTTCCTGAAGATAAACGAGAATACTTTTCTGAAATGACACCTATTTTCAAAAACGTGGAAATTACTAGGGAAGATATTGGGGACCATATGAGAGAGTTTTGTGAGGAAAATGACCTAATGACACAACCTAGAAGGGGACTGATTGGAAGTTATTTTGGTAAGAAAATCCTTTTGGCAACTCCCCTAATTAACTGGTATCTCAAACACGGACTCAAAATTACTAAGATTTACCAAGCAATCGAGTTCAAACCTAAGGCCTGTTTCAAAGAACTTGGGGATGAAGTTACTTACCATAGATCTGCAGCCGATTCCGATCCCGATTTAGCGCTCAAAGGAGATATGTTTAAACTTTTGGGAAATTCTTACTACGGGCGAACCATTACAAACTTGGAAAAGCACATGGAAGTTAAATTTTGTCAAAGATCTAGCGCAAGTAGGGAAGTTAATGGGTGGAGATTTAGAAGATTAGATGATCTGGGAAATGGGATTTATGAGGTTCAATTTTCAAAGTCCAAAATTGTTTACCGTTTACCTGAGTTAGTAGGGTTCTTCGTTTACCAATACGCGAAGCTTAGAATGCTAGAATTTTATTACGATTGCCTAAAACCAAACTTACGACCTGGATCATTTCAACTTTGTCAGATGGATACTGATTCCCTATACTTCGCTTGCTCTGCTACTGACTTAAATGACTGTGTTCCACCCGAAAACAAGGAGAGATGGAAAATTGCTCTAAAAGACTTCTTTGTATTAGATCCCTCTCAAAAACGAGTACCCGGGCTGTTTAAAGAAGAGTGGACGGGAGAAGGTATCATAGCACTTTGTAGTAAAACCTATTTCGCTTGGGGTGAAAAGAATAAGGTAAGCCATAAAGGGGTGAGTAAGAAATTGAATCAGTTCACTATGGAGGATTTTATGAAGGTACTGAAAACTGGTTGTACAAAGTCCGGAGAGAATAGAGGGCTTGTGCATGCAAATGGGGTCATGGCTATGTACCATCAAATAAAAGACGCCCTATCATACGTATATCCAAAACGCAAAGTATTAGCAGACGGGGTGACGACAGTGCCCTTGGACAAATAATATTGTATGGTAGTGGTCTCAAGAAAAAGAAGAAGAAGAAGAAGAAGAAGAAGAAGAAGAAGAAGAAGAAGAAGAAGAAGAAGAAGAAGAAGAAGAAGTTTAAAACAAAAATACCAAAAAAAGTGAATAAAAGCAAAAAACCAAAAAATATTGCATGCGCCGGACTAGACAGATTAGACTAGGTAGTGTAAAATGAACTTAAATAGTTAAGTAGATGAGCGAGATAGGCAGGTTAGATAGGTAGGTAGGTAGGTAGGCAGATAGATGGGCAGGTTGGTACGTAGGTAGATAGGTAGGAGTCCTGTAATGGGCCGACGCCGGGTCCCAAGCCCCGGGGGAAAAACGCAGAGGGACGGATAATCGGTAGTAGTGTTGTTACTCTGACATTGCGGGTCTTAAGAAGGGAATGCAAATGGTGGTGGGAGTACTAGGGGGCACAGGGTGCAGGAGTGTTGGGGTACTGGGGGCACCGGGTTACAGGGGTACCGGGCGAGGGTACTGGGAGTACCAGGGGTTACAGGGGCTACCAGGGAAACTGGGGGTAACAGCGGTACTGGGGGTACTAGGTGGTGACGGTCTTGTAAGGATTCCAGGAAGTAGGAGGTAAGTCTCAATCCAATGATTGGAGGTCGAAAAGCTCGCCCCATACTACTGACAGAGTCCATTACACATCTTTATATCAAACTGAAGCTTAGCATTTTTCTTTCAAATGAACACAGCGAAGCTAATTTTGCATTTCAAAAATATTTTTAACTTTTTGAAGAAGTGTAATTTTCCAGAATTTTCCAGACTATAGTAGATTATTTCATGAGCCATCGGTTACACCATTCGATACCTTTATCAAATAAATGGGGTTCCTTTTTTACTTGTTAGGAAGTCGTTCTCCTTAATGTAGAAATTAGAAAAAATGTATGAGCAACCTTGTTTTTTCAGGCTTTTTCCAAATTTGGCAAGCGACCACTCTAGCTAGACAACAGCAATCAGAGCAACTTAAAAAGTGGACCGGGGTATTTTTGTGTAAAATGCATCTGTATCTGCATTAGTGATGTGCGCTGAACAAATTGCCCGCTCCGGAGCTCCGGACGGAGCGGGCTGTCGGAGCACCGGAGCTCCGGTGCTCCGGAGCTCAGCGGAGCTCCGACTGTTTGTGAAGGTTAAAATTGTAAAAAATTTTATTTTAAGCTAAGCTAATTATTTTTGCAATGAAAAGCACGTCTACTCACTGTTTACTATCATAGCGCTTTCCTTTTTTATGTTCAGAATCTGATTCTTTTGCTATACACATTTGTTCTATTTGCTATCCTGTATTTTTGATTTGAAATGAGTTCAGAATTCGACAACTTTTCACAGAACTCGTGGCTGTTTCATTATGCATTATGTTGCGTTTACATAAAAGTCAATGTTCGTTTACTACCGTTTAGTTCTAATGTCTCACTTTTTCAAGATATTTTGCTAAGTTTAAATTTCATAGATTATGACTCCATAACATTCGTTACGAGAATTTCGTCAAAAATTAAATTCTTGGATCCATGATGAATTATTGCAAAGGACCAGTTTTGCTTTTATCCACTGTTTACTTTTAAAAAGTATGTAATCATAAAGTAAATCTGAACAACTAGAAATTGTCTCAAAACTATTACAAAAGATGTGTGAGATGAAGTAAAGAAAACATTTGTAGAAATTGAAAGTTTACGTAGAAGAACAGATTTCATCGGAAAAGGGAATAATTGATGGATTAATGGATAATGGCAATTAATTAAAACCGTTGTATTGAAACAATTCTTAGAGGTCCAAGCTTAAATTATATTATATAAATTAAAGCTTGAATTGAAGCTCAAAGAATTATATTTAAATTTTCACTTTTATCATCTACAAGTTGGAAAAATTGTCTCCAGAAAACGAATCATACAGCAGTCTTGAGAAAGTATGTAGAAAAATTAACGAGAACTAATTCATTCTTCTTACGCACTGTTCGTGAGACTACAGCAAGAAACCATGAAAAATTTTCAAAAATTTCATTAGTGCCCAAGTTATGAACAAAAGACAGGCACCAAAGCCTGAAAATGGCCGCTCCGGAGCACCGAAAATCGGCGAAAGCCCGCTCCGGCGCACATCACTAATCTGCATGCATCTAGCATGCTTATTAAATGCTCCACAATCACTTGAAAAAAGTTTGGTTGCGTTTAGGCAAAAACTGCATTTTTATGATAGCAGTTGAAAGATGCCTCATATAACGGCAACTGTGATACCGTCAAATTGACGTCCTTAGTTTAATTATACGGTTTGCATAGCTCAAGAAAAATGATTATTTGATTTTTACAAAGATGACAAAATTTGAACGGCAAAATCAGATAAAATAGCGAAGCGATAGCGAAAAACTAGAAAGCTCCTTCAAAACGCAAAAATGTGAGCAAAATACGATATTTGAATGAATATAACTAATTCTATGGAGCTGCGGTCTAAACTGTGAGAAATCGGCAAAAACTGCCCTGAACAAAGGCGTCGAATCCTTGAAGCGGGATTGCACAGGCGGTGTTAGAATGTTAAAAGAACTCAATTTGGAAAGTTTCACAAAATTTCGTCTTGGTTTGGGCCGTCAATCAACAATATGTTGCATTGAATGTGTAGAATCATTGAATGTACACATTCAATAATCATTGAATGTGTACATTCCATGGCGAAGTTATTGAATGTGTACATTCAATGATTATTGTCATTGAATGTATGCATTCAATGATAAACTTATTGAAACATAAGAGTCTAAACTTGACTCTTCTATTGATGATGATTGTATTGTTGCTGGTTTCGACTGCGAGTTGTTTCGTAAAGACAGGGACAGGCATGGGGGTGAGGTATGCATATTGTTTCGAAAGTGTTTGAAATTCTTAGTTTCTAAATTTACACTAAATTCTGAGTGTGTTAGTATAGATTTCAAGTTTAGAGAACTCACAGTTAGATGTGCTTGTTTCTGTAGACCACCTGGTGATCTTCAGGCACTTGAATTGGTAGTAAATGACTTAATAACAGTCTGTGATTACAGGAATAATAGTACAATCTATGTTATCTGTGGTGACTTTAATCTCCCGGATGTTGATTGGCGGTTGTTAACTGCAGCGTCTTAAAGGTCTTATGATTTTACTATGTTGTTACAGCAATTGGGTTTGACGCAGCTAATTCTGGAACCAACTCGCTTTTTCCCTCCAAATATATTAGATTTGTCATTGATATCTCATGCAAACTTTTGTATCTCACACAATGTAGGTCCTGCTCTAGCAAAATCTGATCATGCATCTATCAGGTTTGACCTGTGTTTATAAAAAATGAATGCAAACGTAGTTTTAAAAGTTTCTTTCAGATGGATAAACAAAGCATAAGCAAGACTCTAAGCAATATTGATTGGATTTCAATTTTATGAGAACATGCACATGTGTTTCCTAATATCATTGAGGGTTTTTGTAGTAATTTCATTTGTGTATAAGGTTATTGAATTGTACGTTAATGTTATGGTTACGACCTCATGTAAACTGAATTGGCCATCGAATTTAAAGAAACTAGATCAAAGGAAAGCTTCAGCGTTTAAATCATGGACACTGTTATGTCTGCAGAACTGACATTCACGTGAAACTCTAGACGTTGTTATTGTTATACTGTGTAATATGCAATTAGTTTACTGCCTATATAAGTGCTTGTTTTCTGTGATTAAATCAGTCTGCTTGTTCTCTCTTCTCACAGTCGCCCACTACATTTGGCGCACTGTTTGCCTGCCTACGAAGAAGGCGAAGAAAGCAGACGTTGCCAGGCCACTGCTAGGCCTAGAAGACTTTCAAGCCGCCTCCAGGCTTGAAAGACTGCTCTGCCAAGGCCGTTTCCAGGCCGAAGAAGAGGTCGGAGTCGCTTCCAGACTCCGTGCGCAGGCCGTTCCAAGGCCGAAGAAGAAGAGGTCAAAGCCGCTTCCAGGCTTTGTTCCTTGGCCGTCCCAAGGCCGAAGCAGACGAGGTCAAAGCCGCTTCCCAGGCTTTGTTCCTTGGCCGTCCCAAGGCCGAAGCAGACGAGGTCAGAGCAGCTTCCAAGCTCTGTTCCTTGGCCGTTCCAAGGCCGAAGAAGACGAGGTCAGAGTCACTTCTCGGCTCTGTTCCTTGGCCGTCCCAAGGCCGAAGAAGAAGAGGTCGGAGTCACTGCCAGACTCTGTGCGCGGGCCGCTTCAAGGCCGAAGAAGACGGGTATCCGAGCCATTGCCAGGCTCAAGACCGTTCCAGGTCGAAGACTCCAGAGTCACATCTAGACTCTGTGCCGTGGCCGTTGCAAGGCCGAAGAAAGAAGCTCCGTGGGCTGTTCCAGGCCTACAGTCAGTATTCCAGGCCGTCCCCAGGCCGAAGAGTCCAATCAAGCCATTGCCAGGCTAAACCATTGATCATTTACCTCCTCCGCCTGCCTTCCTGGCTCAACCGGGAGAGCCTCCAGTTCCACGGAAGGAGTGGATCCGTTCCTTCAACACTTACGTGGTGGCCTCAGGTGATGAGGTTTCTGACCGCAGACGGGTGGCTTCCTTTTGCACTGCCTAGGTGCGGAAGGTCAACGGGTCTATTACGCCATCCATCCAGAAGAGGCTGAGGTTCCTTTCCAAACGGTGGTGGACCGACTAGCCAAACAGTTCGGTCCAAGGGAAAACGTGGTGGCTGCCCGGGTCCGGTTCAGGGAAAGTGCCCAGGGAACCCGGAAGGTGGACGAATGGTTGGCGGAACTGCGACGTCTCGTGGTTCCGTGCAACTACAGGGACCTGGAAGAGGAGCTCATCAGGGATCAACTGGTGGAAAAGACCTCCAGTTTCAGAACCCGGGAGAGACTTTTGATGGAAGCCGACCTGACACTGGAGAAGGCTCTCTCAGTGG
This sequence comes from Trissonchulus latispiculum, assembly GCA_030248195.1. NCBI lineage: Eukaryota > Metazoa > Nematoda > Enoplea > Enoplida > Ironidae > Trissonchulus > Trissonchulus latispiculum. Next base: position 54,194 of record JASAND010007194.1, on the reverse strand, counting down.
CACGTCAGGTGGAACAGGCTAGCCGGGATGCAAAGGCCATTTCCGGTTCTCAGGTCTCATCCTCCGTGAATGCCGCCACATCCAAGCCAGCCAGACCATGGAAGCCTCAGAATCGATCAGTCCAGACCTGCTTTTGTTGCGGAAAGCCAGGTCATCGCCCAAAGGATCCGAGGTGCCCTGCTTTGGGGAAGACATGTGATGCTTGTGGCTAAATGGGTCATTTTGCCTCTGTCTGCCGAGATCAGGCCAACAGAAGAAGACGTTTTAGAAGACGCCGATGAGAAGACGGTTCAGATCGAAGCCAGCCACAACATCGTCAGTGGACATCTTGAAGGCCGAGGTTGAGGTTTCTGCAGCCTCAACTGAACTCATCATTCCAGCCTTCGAAGTCAGCATTGCCGGAGTCACTCGACATCTGCCGATGGTCGCCGATACAGGATGCACCAGATCCATCCTGCCATTGACGCAGATGAAGAGAGAATTTCCGGGAGCACGAATGCATCCAAGCCAGCTGTCAGCTGCCAGCTGTCAGAACAGCATTGCCAGTCGCCGGAACAGTTCAAGCCACCGTCCGTTTCAAGGATCGCCAGGCAGACGTCAACGTTATCGTGGTCGATGTCAACGATAAGCCTCCGTTCGGAATGGACCTTTTCCGAGCTCTGAAGATTCAACTCCGTGCCAATGGTCCAGAAGAGGTCAACTCAATCGGTCAGATTGATGACGTTCAGGCGAAGTTTCCGAAGCTGTTCAGGGAGGAACTGGGTCTTCTCAAAGGATTCATGCATCGAATCCGATTGAAAGATGGAGCGAAGCCGATTGCAACAAAGCTGCGAAGACCTCCACTGGCATTGATGGAACCTGCCATCGAAGAACTGAAGAGGATGGAGTCAGCCGGTATCATCGAGAAGATTGAGGCCGCTGAATGGGTCCATCCAATGGTCGTGGTACCGAAGAAATCTGGCGAAGTTCGCGTGTGCTGCGACATGCGAAATCTCAATCAATCCGTCGTAGCGGACCAGTACCCGCTACCCACTACAGAAGAGATCCTCACCGATGTTGGCCAGTCGAAGACATTCAGCAAGATTGACTTGCGAAAAGCCTACTTCCAGCTGCCATTGACGGAAGACAGCCGTCACCTCACTGCATTTCTGACGCCGATCGGATTGTTCCAGTATTGCCGATTGCCTATGGGCTACAAAAGCTCTGCCAGTGTGTTCCAGAAGGCAATGGAACAGATCCTGTCCGGGCTTCAAGGAGTGGTTCCGTTGGTCGACGATATCCTCATCCATGGACCGAGCAAAGAAGTTCATGATCAACGATTGCTCAAAGTCCTGCGAAGACTGGAAGATGTTGGAGCAACGGTTGAACCACGGAAGCTGGACCTGCACAAGAGCAAGATCGACTTCGTCTTTCTGATCAAGGAGTGCTGCCTTTGGCTGACAATATCGAAGCGATTGCTCAGATGCCGAGGCCGAAGATTGTTCGGGAGTTGAAGACTTTCCTCGGAGCTGCCACTTACTACCTCAGATTTCTGCCACATTTTTCAACAAGAGTGGAGCCGCTGAGAGCTGCCGAGCGAAGTTCGTCCTCCCAGTTGGAGTGGACACAAGAGATGGATGATGCCTACAAAAACATCATCCAAGATCTCTGCAGCAAGCCGGTCCTAGGATTCTACCGAAAAGGTAGTACGACGTTCGTTACTACCGATGCCTCAACAGTTGGACTGGGTGCTGCTCTTTCTCAGATTCATGACGGAAGAGAAGTCGTCATTGCCTACGCCTCCAGGAGCCTGTCACCTACCGAGAGACGATATTCCGTGACAGAACTGGAAGCATATGCTGTCGTTTGGGCATGTGAGAAGTGGAAATACCTTCTATGGGGAAATCAATTCACCATACGATCGGATCAGCAAGCCCTGGTTTCACTGTTCAACACGCCGATTGGAGCCAAGGGTCACAAGCCACTGCGGATTGCCAGGTGGTACTTGCGTCTGGCGGAATTCGACTACAGAGTCGAGTACAAGCCAGGCAAGGACAACGCTCTTGCTGATGCTTTGTCCAGATTGCCCCTGCCACCGAAGAAGACCGAAGACATTCCTGAGTCTTGGTGCGATGCCTACGTTGCAGCATTTGCCATTTCTGCTGCAATTACCGCAGAAGAACTGAAGAAAGAAGTCGAAGCTGATCCCGTGCTGAGGAAGTTGATGCAAGTGATGCAACGCCAATGGACGAAGAACGATCAGGTCGATCCAGACCTGAAGCCGTTCTATCCAGTCCGGAATGATTTGTCTGAAGTCAACGGCGGTCTTTTCAAGGGAACAGTTCTGATTGTTCCTGAAACTCTGAGAAGACGTGTGCTTGCCCTAGCACATGATGGTCATCCAGGCGTTGTCAGGATGAAGCAACGATTGCGAGAAACCTACTGGTGGCCACAGATGCAGAAAGATGCCGAAGATTGGGTCAACCGATGTGGAGCCTGCCAGCTGTCTGACAAGTCAGCTAAGCCGCTACCTTCAGTGGTACAGCCTACTGAAGTGCCGACGATGCCGTGGACCCGCCTAGCGTTGGACATTGCGGGACCTTTCGCCACTGCTCCATATCATCAACGATTCCTACTTGTGCTCCAGGACTACACTTCCAAATGGCCCGAGGTTGGATGCCGTTCCAACTACACCACTGCAGATGTGATCAAATTCTTGGATTTGGTCTTTGCTCGCCATGGATATCCTGCCGAATTGGTCACAGACAATGGGCCACAATTCATTTCTGGAGATTTTGAAACCTACCTCAAGGAGCGCAACATCAGACATCTGAAGACTGCCGTCTACAATCCTATGTCTAATGGAATGGTGGAGAGATTCAACCGAGTGATGAAGGAAGGACTCCAGATTGGATGCCTCGAAGGATCAACGTGGGAGTCATGCATCAGGAAGATCCTTGTCACTTACCGAAGTACGCCACATTCCATCACAGGCTTGTCACCGTTCGAAGTTCTTCACGGAGGAAGAAAGATGAAGACGATGCTTACGCCGCCGACACTGCACAAGCCGAAGAAGCAGCGAATCATGCCAGAATCCAACAGCCTTATGCCAGGAGATTGGGTTCGATGTCGATTGCCATGGACTCCGAAGGGAAAATCTTCGTGGTCCAAGCCTCTGCGAATCATTCGACGGAAGGATAGATTCACCTACCAACTGGAGAATGGGAAAATATGGCACGCCAGGAAACTTACCAAAGCCCGTGTCACGTCCGAAGAAAACGACGAAGACGACGCGCCGATTCTACTACTGCCTCCTGAAACGGAAGACGTTGCCGAAGTCCCAGCTCCAGATCTGCCTCCGAATCATCAGCCCAATGATCAGGGACATCAGCGCCAGCAACGAATCCGACGTGTCCCCGATTTCTTCCAAGCCGGATTTGCCTAGGGTCTTCAACCCTCCATGGAAGAAAGGGTGATGTTATGTCTGCAGAACTGACATTCACGTGAAACTCGTTGCTAACTTGTTGTTCACGTTGTTATTGTTATACTGTGTAATATGCAAATTAGTTTACTGCCTATATAAGTGCTTGTTTTCTGTGATTAAATCAGTCTGCTTGTTCCCTCTTCTCACAGTCGCCCTCTACAGACACGAAATATGGATTATGCTTCTAAAAGAGAATACATTGCACTGACAGAAATGTTTGACAGGGAGTATAAATAATTTCTATCAAAGTATGAAGCTGATTTATCTAAGCACGTTAACTCAAGAAAATTCTTTAGGTATGCAAATCAAAACTTGAAAAGTAAAGTTAGGATACCAACTCTGGTTAGTTCAGAAGGCAGTTTATGCTTTACGGATAAAGCTAAATGTGACATTCTCAATACGTTTTTTAGCTCTGTATACACTCATGATAATGGTAACATTCCAGCTATTGTGCATTCTATTGAGGCAGTTAGTGACTCAATGACTTTTGATGTAATTGAGGTATATGATGTATTGTCTAAACTTAAGCCAACCCTTGTGATGGGTCTTGACGAAATACCTTATATCTTCTATAGAACGTTTGCAGCTGCACTAGCATTTCCTATATTCTTTATTACGAATTTCTGTTATGAATTAGGTTACTGTCCTCAAGATTGGAGAGATGCTAATGTAGGCCCTATTTTCAAAAACAAAGGGTCGAGAACGTCCGTGGATAATTATAGAGATGTATCCTTGACCTGCCTGGCGGGCAGACCATTAGATTTCATTATTAACAAAACACTACAGAAAGCTTGCTTGAAAAATAACATTTTCTCTAAAAATCAGCATGGTTTTTTTTTTAAATTTAGGTCTACTGTGACAAATTTGTTAAATTCAACAAACACTTGGTCTTGTCAGTTGGATAACAGGCAAAATGTCAATGTGGCATACATTGATCTTAAAAAGGCGTTTAACTCTTTATCAGTACCTAAATTACGACTTCGGTTGGAAGCATATGGTTTCAGAGATAAATTGCTTAAAATTATAATGGCGTTTGTGAGTGGAAGACGACAAAGAGTGCGTATAAATCACACCTGGGCAGTGGGGGGGTGGACGGGGAGTGGCCACCCCAGGTCTCACATACGCACCGAAATGATACCTATATGATTTCTTGGAAGAATTGACGCACCAAAATGAGACCTACATTAGTTTTTCAAGATTTGAACTCGGAGCCAAATTTGACTTATTTACGAATCTGTTTCCACAAATTAAATTTCTTCATATCCACACAGTTTTGACTTTTCAACGCACCAAATTTGCTAGCATGCAAGCACACCGAATTTAGCTTACCGACGCACCAGATTCGGCCTCTGACGCACCGAATTTGGCTTACCGACGCACCGGATTCGGCCTCTGACGCACCGAATTTGGCTTTCTACGCACCGGATTCCACCTCTGGCGCACCGAATTTGGCTTTCTACGCACCGGATTCGTGCAATGACGCACCGAACTTGGCCTACCGACGCACCGGATTCGGCCTTTGACGCACCAAATTTGGCTTATCTACGCAGCGGATTCTTCCTCTGACGCACCGACTTTGGCTTACCTAATTAGAGTTTTGGGCTTTTGTGTCAAACGCTGACTACTTACACAACAAATTTAGTTTGCACAGTGAAATCTAAATTTACACAACAAAATGCATAGGAAAAATTTAGAAAATGTTTGTTAAAGTCCTCTGAAAAAATAGGTTTCCAGCCTTTCATATTTCAAGATTTAGCTTTTAGCTGGGGACTACCGTCCCCAGACCCCCACTTTATTCCCATGGTTTTCAATCATGTTGTTACTTAGGGGGTCCAGCACTTGTTTTCCGTGTGAATGTTTTCCGTTCAAATGAAAATCGCCCTGACGCAAGCCTGACACAGTTAGATTTAAGCTTCAACGAGACTTTGTGCAGAAGTTGCTGGACAAATTGTTTCAAACGTGATATTTTTTAAAATTTCCTACTGGTGGCTACACTTCTACACCCCGCCCAGCTGTTTGTATTCTTACTCATTGCTGATTCCTACGATAGCTGACAAGCTAATATTTTATAAGAGTAAAGGCAGATGTAGCAGAAGCGTGCCAGTCTTGCAGATTTAGCCATTGCAAAAATTAAAAATATACACCATATTGTCTATAAGCGAATATAATGAGCGAATAAGCGAATACGATGAGCCAATAAGCGAATATGTAACAAAAACTGGTCATACTTTACCTCATTAATTAATTGCGGAAATGCTCTAGTTTAATTCCTTGGAGGAGTCTCAACTGCAAAAATTCTTCAACTTCTGGGGGGCACCGCCCCCAGACCCCCCCACCAGTTTCGTGAGTTTAATGTTTGGTGTCTGTAACTTTAAGTTCAATAATTAAATGGCCACAACGTACCGTAACTAGACAATCGACTATCCAGTGTGCTATGTTTCTCTTCAAATAAAAACTTGTGTTCTCAAATTACGCACAAAAACGTACAGTACCTATTTCGAGGAAAACCCACCGGATTTCCACCCCCCGTCCATGAAAAAGTCTGCCCAGGTATGATAAATGATTCTTTTTCCTCTTGGAGTGCTGTAGTTAGTGGTGGTTCCCCAAGGCTCTGTCTGTGGACCTACGTTATTCATTATATATATTAACGAGTTTCTTTGTCAAACTGATATTAGTTTATGTTCTGCTTATGCTGACGATGTTAAATTTTATAGTTATGGAGCAGATCGAGGGCATCAACTACAACAAGTTTTAACTGCTTTTTACAACTGGGTTAATGAATGGCAACTTAACATAAATGTTAATAAATCCTTTATTGTTAAACTTGGCAAACAAAGAGACCTCCAGTACTATAACTTTGATGGGGAAATGTTAAATTCGATTGAAGGGTGTTCTGATTTAGGTGTTTGGATATCTGCGGACCTTAAATTTGGCACACATATTAAAAAGATCGCAACTAAAGCTATGTCTACGTAACACTACTACTACACAATTTTGCAACTACTGACATATCGGTCAAGGTAAAACTGTATGTAGCTTATGTCATACCTGTGTTGTCGTACGGGTCTGAAATTTGGAATCCACACTTAATTAAGGATATTGAGATTTTGGAAAAGAGAAGAAATTCTGTTCATCATTTATTGATTTCTCGGACTATCCTATAATGAACGTTGTCGTGAATTAGGACTGATTAGCCTAGAACTGAGACGCTTGCTAGCTGACCTTGTGTTAACGTATAAAATTATTTTTGGTATGGCTGTTATTTCGCCTGACTCAATATTCACATTTGTAAATCAGCCGTACAATACTAGAGGGAATTTGTTAAAGCTGGTAGCTCCAAAATTTGCTTTAGATGTTAGAAAATATTCGTTTGCTTGTAGAGTTGTAGGACCTTGGAATGCACTCCCTGAAAGTGTTGTCCTTAGTAAGGATGTAACTGTTTTCAAAACTTCTCTACTTGAATGTAAAACTTTGTTGTCTAGGTTTTTGAAAGTTTATGCCTGATATTATATTTTCATTAGTAAATTTTTCTGTATTTGAATCCTGTTTGCTAACTTAGATGATCGTATATATATTTGTTGTTATTGCTACTGTGCCGTCGTCTGTTGTTTCTTTTTGGAAATAAACTTTTCTTTCTTTCTTTCTTTCTTTCTTTCTTTCTTCAATGACCTGAGTCATTGAAAGTGTAACTTGATACATTATTTCTCTCAAAATTAGACATTTTCCCTTGTCTAATTACCAAGTCCTTTTCTCCCGCCTCACGCCGGCGAAAAAGCTCAACTAGCAAAGATCGCTTTCGAAACTACATTTCTTTGGATTCGGCTCAACAAGTCTCAGTGCTGCAGAAAATCCGGCAAATATGCGATGACATGAAATTTCGCAACTTTGCATTCAGTTTTCTCGCAACTGCAGACGTTTTAGCTCAAACCGAGAAAAACGTCCCTCCGCAATAGAGCGAATTTTCATTCTACCAAGACTCACGCGAATCCATTGGGTAGTTTTTGAGAAATCGATGTTCAAAACAAAATAATCGCAGTTTTGTTAAAATGGTTTTTCGGCGAATTCTCTAGCTTAAAGCAACGAACTTCACCAAATAGGCATTGATAAAATCTGCAATTGGACGATGCATAGATTAAGTATAAATACGTCAAAATTTTCCTTAACATGTGGCAGTAATTTTGAAAAAACTGATTTCTTCGAAAATGGCCATTTTTTGACCCCAAAAAAGTTTTTGGCTTATACTGCCTTAAAATGGCCTTGCTGCCCAAAAGGCATCACCGCCTAAGCACATATTTATTTATCTATTTCTGGATATATGTGATGTATCGGGTATGTGATGTATTGGGTACTACTGCATTCTGAAGCTTAAATGTGCAGTTTTGAGGTTTCAAGGATTTTTAAGTTACCAATAGAATCAAAGTTCCTGCGATGCTTGATTGTTTTGTTCATGAGGAGTCTTTGTCACGACTAATCTTCCTTCAGTCCCGTTTGTGCATTTGTCGAAGCCAGTAGTCAAATTAGCCATTTAGTTAAATGGCTAAGCATTTTAGCCATTTAGTCAAATGACTAGCCAAGTTGTAAAACGCAGCGTGTTTGACTACTTGGCCAAAAGACTCGCAATATTTTAGCCATTTAGTGAAACGACCACAGTGTTATAGCCATTTAGTTAAATGGCCAGCAGCTCATAGCCTAGTTGTCAAATGACAGTTGACTATTTATTGACGATCATACTTTAGTTATTACCAAGAGTTCATAATTCTATTATATATATATAAGAAGAAGAGTAAGCCACTAGAGGGTTCCTCTTCTTGGCATTGCGTAACGGTGCTCCGACCATAAAATGCGAATGTTCCCCCGTTTGGGGGGGGGGTCGACAGGCATATCCCCTCCCCTTTTGGTGGGGGGGGTAGCAAAAAGAGCTCCCCGTTTGGTGGGGGGTAGGCAGAAAAGGGTCCCCGTTTGGGGGGGGGCGTCACGACAGGCAAATCTTGGCTGAATCTGATTGGCTGTTAGCGACCCCCCCACCGAACGGGGACCCCTTTGCATACCCCCCCCCACCAAACGGGGACCTCTGTTGCCTACCCCCCTACCAAACGGGTACATCTTTTGCCTACCCCCTACCAAACGGGTACCTCTTTTTGCTACCCCACCCCACCAAACGGGTACCCATTTTTGAATAGAACAAAAACTACCGTAATCCTCTGCTCTACCCCCCCCCCCCCCACCAAACGGGGAGGGGTCTCTGCAATCTGATTGGCTGTTGGCTACCCCCACACCAAACGGGGACCTCTTTTCCGCTACCCCCCCCCCACCAAACGGGGGAACACTCGCGTATTGTGATCGGAGTACCGTTACGCAATGCAATGAAGAGAAACCCTCCAGTGGCTTACTCTTCTTCTAATATATAGTGCAATTATGCACTCCTGTTATTACTTTTCTACGAAGAAGCTAAAATCGTGATAAATTTTGTATCTTCCAAAACTAAAAAAGTCATTTATTTTTCAGAACTGTCCATGCATTTCTAACTATTACTTACAAAAACTGAAAAGTCGACGCTACCTTGCGTTTCAATAATATTCAGTTAGGAACTTTGTCAAAAATAAATCGTAGTTGCTAACGTAAATACGATTTATTCCTACGTTTTAAAATCGTAGTGTCTGAATTGAGAAAACGTAGCTATGATTTAGTCACTTACGATTTATGATCGTAGTTACGTTTCGTAGAAAGTCTTTTATTTATAGTGTTAGCTTTTGGGCTGGCTTTAACTTTGACACAAACATTTCTTGTTCTTGACCGCACTATGTTCAGGGTTTTTATAAAAACGCTAGACCAGGACTAGACGTTAATGCATGTTAGGCTGCTACAAATTTATAATAAAAACAGACAAAAAATGCATTCATAGGCTGAATATTTTTCAAGACACGATGCAGAATTCATTCATATACAGATAACAAAAACATGTTGTACAACTTCATGTTAAGGTTTTGGTTGCAAATGGTAAGAACTCCTGCAAACAGTGTTCACCCAGCTCTTAAACAATTTATTCAGTTTTTGAGGACTGGTGGTCGTTTGAATGGTAGGAAAATATCTGTGCAATTCTTCCAAAATTATGCCAATTCTTCTGCGGCAAAGTTGGGGTTTACAGTGATAAATAGCTTTGTATTTTCTTGGGGTTCCAGTAGCGCAAGATCCAGCAAGTTGTTAAGTTTTTGTTAATTTGACTCTGTAGTTCACACAGCTTTGATTCAGTGCGTTTATCCAAGCTGGATATTTTTTCCAAGATTAGGTTGCACTGGACTTTTAGGCTAGTCTTGACACTATCGAAGCCTTGTAAAATTTGCAAGGTTGGAGAGGAAGATGCATCTGATTCTTCGGTAAAATTTGTGGCTTCAGAGCTTCTTATTTCACTCTCCAGTGAATCCAAATAGCATCCGCCACATGAGCCAATCTAAATAAAGCTGCAGTATTATCAAGAGTTATGTAAGGTTTTTATTTTTCAAACTTTTCTTTAGCTTTTTATTATATAGTTTCATCATTTTATTCACATTTGTTTTATTTTATTTCAGTTTATACCTTGTCATGCAAATACACATCGTGCCTGCACTTATTTAAATTTTATTTTCCATTTTGCGTTATTCCTGCCTTCTCGTATATTATGAATTTTTTGGACGATTTTGATTCAAATAGTTCTGACATTGATTGGATTTGCAGGATAGCGATTCGACACAAATATTGGCTATCAGCCTGAAGCTGAAGCAGTTAAGAAAAAGGAAACGAGGCAGGCCGACTGTACACTCTAAGTTCCCAGAACTGGTTACACTGGTGCAAGAAAACTAGAGCAAGCTGCTGTAGGAGCACACGAACGCCGCAGAGACAACACTCAATATTCATGCGGTGTGTCACTAGTTGACTTACACAGAAACGTCAATGCTGGAATTAAGCGACGTTACACGAATGACCCCTCTGCATCACGCAGCCTATCAACATGCCGTAGGTTAGGCCTCCCTCCAGTATCAAGCAGAAAATGCGCAAAGTACTACAAGTCCATCGTCCCTTTTAAACAGCCTCGAAAAAGAAACGACCTAGTGGCCGCAAAACATCCGGATTTCCACTACAGTGCCGGGCAGGTTTCATTGTTTAGGGAAATGGCTGCAGCTCATTCTAACGAAGTTTTCATGTTTTCAGCAGACAACAAGTATAAATTTAACATAGGTACTCCCATCGTAAGTCAGTACTATCGGCCCTACGGAATGCATCTAAAAGATTCTGGTCCCAATAATCCAGATCATACATTCCCTGTAATGGATGCTAAAATAAATCCATCTGGATATATGGAGCTCAGACCAAAGTTGAGGAGAAGCCGCTCAGAGACGAGAACTGTTACGCACCGGCTGTCCCAGAATCGAAGATGTCAATCAGAGGATGACTTCGCTCAGTTAGTTTCTAGAATACGAAGACAAGTGTGAACGTATTCGGATTCGATGCCCAAAAACAGGAAATTTAAATCTCTTTTTATCAGCGCAACGTTACCATCGTAGCACCTCGGCTCGTCATTTCAACGATTTAATGATGTTTCTGCCTGAGTTACTTCTATGGAGTGGGAAATCTGTGGTGATCATTTGCTGTGATGGAGGACCCGATTGGTCCTCCAAGTCGTTATCAAACCTTTTCATGTGGGGGAGATTGTGGCGAAGGCTTGGTCTTGACTATTTCGCCACAGTATGTTACGCTCCAGGATATTCGAAATACAATCCCATTGAAAGATGCTGGGGTCCTATGTCCAAAAGGTTGGCTGGAGTAATTCTGCCAGTTACCTTACCTGGTGAAACAGATCCTCCATGGAAACAGGCCATATCAGAAAAAGAAAAGTCAGATAAGACTGTGACTGTATTTGATAGGGCTGTAGATCTCTGTGCTGCATACCTTCGCCCGTATTCCTACGACGGTTATCCTACAGTAGTTACAGCTTTGAAAAAAGACTGTAGCGGAATTGATGCGATATGCGATGATGAATATGATCAATTGCATGCCACTTTTAAAACTTGCAAGAAAAGCGAACTGGAGCAAAATCAGACAATCTTAGCAGAGTTGAGATTTTTCTGGCACACTGCAACCGCCGCTTCTACAAAATTGAGTTTTCAAAGTGCGCAAATATGGACTGCTCTTGCAACGTTAAGCCTGTAAGAGCTAAGTCATTTATGTCAACGCTAAGACTGTTCGGTGGTTTCATGCCCTCGCCTATATCTGCTGACTCTCGTAAAACAAAACACTATCGAACTTTCAAGGAAATTTGTACTTGAAATACTAATATATGTACTTGAAATTAGCAAGTAGAAAAGCAATAACTAAAGTATGGTCGCCAATAAATAATCGTCAACTGTCATTTGACAACTAGACTATGAGCTGCTGGCCCTATCACTAAATGGCTAAAACACTGTGGTCATTTCACTAAATGGCTAAAATATTGCTAGTCTTTTGGCCAAGTAGTCAAACACGCTGCGTTTTACAAAATGTCTAAAATGTTTAGCCATTTAGTTAAATGACTAATTTGACTACTGGGCTTCGACATATATACTGTTTTCCCCTGTTTTGCTCGTATAGACTGTTTTGTTCAGATTGAATCTAATGTCGTTCATCATATTAGATTTATGCATGAAATTCTTTACAAATGTTAGATTTATGCATTAATTTTTCTATCTGAACGTTTGCTTAAATTGGGGTTGCTGTACCCTAATCGGGATCAAAATTAATAATTGTTAAGACGGATTATTTCTGGAAATTTTTTGGTCTAAAAACCCCTTCACCAAATACATAAGTTAACCACTTTTCATTCACTTGGGATTGGGGGCACATAGTACCATAAGAACAGGGAGCATTCAGAATTGCTTGTATATCTATCCCACAGTCTATTAGTTTAATGATACCATGCTAATGAAACGTTGATATGGAGCATTTCTCTCCTAATTTTTTGAAGGAATATTGTTTAAATTACTAAAGGTCAAGCCAGCGGATATATAGTATTTTCTTCCAGTCGATAATGAACGATGATGTCACCATTGATCTATTCGAATCCACAACTGCAACCAAATAAACGAAAAATGTAGATAGAGGACATCAAAATAGCTTTATACAAAATATTCACGTTCAGTATTATTAAAGAAAAATACGTTGTGAAGCTTATTCCTCTACGTATTACTCTGCATCGGAGGCAATATGATCAGAGTAAAGTTTAGTAAAGTAAATATGCCGCCAAAGAACACAGCAGCACTAGACAAGTTAAAACGAGAGTATTGAAATTTTATCCTTACTGCTTATTCACACATTCTTCAGCCTTGACATCGCGTTGGAATGAAGCATCAAAGATGTTTACCGCCTCAGGAGTGCTCAGGGCCTCGTCAACACAGTTATAGAATTCGTCGAAAGCAGGATCGGGTTCAAATCCGGAACAGGAATCGGCCTGTCGCTTCCGTCGGCGTCGACGATGACGATTTTCCGTGAACGCTGGGACTGGAAACTCTTCGCATTCATCATCAGGATATGCGTAGTAACCCAAATCGATACTAACCTCTCGACATTCTGGGCAACTAAATAGAAATTAAGAAAAATATAATTTAAAAAAAAGAAAAAACTTTAATGCATTGGAGTTTGATATGAAAGGTTTAACTAGGAAGGATACTTATTTATTAAACAGCAGTCCTCTTATCCTATTTTTCGCTTGAAGTATAACTGTTACATATGTAGTCTGGTAGTTGTAAGTAGTAGTTGTAGTTGTAGTCTGTTGTACACGCTTGTAAACGGCGAACTGTCGTGGCGGGCGACCGAACATTTTTAACCATTTGTTCAAAGTGAAAAGGATTGGAACTCTTATTCTGAACGCATTATTCAACTACATTTCACAGCTAATGATGTAGAAGATTGTTGGGCATGAGCAATACAGGATTGAGAGAATACAAAGTTTCCGCTACTCCTAACTTATCAGTTTATGCAGAATATTATACAAAATACAGAATAATACAGAAATATACAGAATATACAGCTTTGTACATAAGACAGCTACACTTTTTATAGTCACAATAACAACACTTGAACAGATCTAGACTAAACTTGTCTTGTATGTAATTGTAACATTCGGGTAATACTTTAGTTTTTCACACGGACTGGCCAACTACTGCACACATGCCAAGTTTAGACCGTTTTCTTTCAAACTGCTCGTCAGATACAGATTTCGTGAAAACATCAACTTCTAGTACGGCAGTTTGACCCACTGCATTCTGTTAATTACATATGTGGACGCTATGCGAAGTGAACTACGGAACAGAGCTGTGGTAGACTCTTCTAGAACCGGTTGGTACCGGAACCCCAACTGAACAGGAACTATTTTTAGAACAAAACCGGTGACTTTTGGAAGCGGCCGGTTCAAAGTTTTGATATCCTGATTGATTTACATTAGAATTTTTTTTATAAAGTGAAAAACGAAATGAATCTGACATTGGCATTTCCATTGCTTGTTAGCTTACAGAATAATAAATCTGAGCTTGAAAATTGTTAGACTTGGCTTTATCTATAAGGTGAAAACAATTACTAATAACATCTATGTACTTAAAGGGATGTTTTGTTCATTCCATGCAGTGGGTTGTCTTACGATTTTATACAGACCTAACAAATAAGCAAGCACCAGTGTTTTGGGATAGATCCAATTAGGACACTCAATGTTATTGACCTGTCGAAATAGTGGAACATCCTTTGGACAAAATCTCCCTTCACACATGCTCAGGGCGAAGATTTTCCGAAAAACTTAGACCTGATACTGATTATTCGGTCGTTTGTTTTTTCACTTTAAAGACAAACTAATCATAAACTTTCTGCAGTCAAACGCGGAACCTTTTATCTCAAATTTCAACAATTTAGCGAAAATAAAGCTTTAGATAAGCGATAACGGGAAAATTATTTTTTTAGTTATCTGTTAGCATTGGTGGTTTTCTAGGTAGCAGTACGTTACATTACAATTAATGGAATAATTACGAAAACCAGGAGTAGCGAAATCGTAACCTCAACATGTTTTCATTTGATTGAAAATACGTTTCACTGCAGATACGGGAGGATTCCAAAATGGTTTTACCTTCTAACAAAGGTGTAACAAATTTTTACTGACCGACAGTATTGTTATTGAACAAAACAGAACGTTAAAAAACCTTTAAACAAGTTTTAAAATTTAAACATTATGAAAGTTATGACCCGAGTGTTCTATTGCTTCAACAATACTACTTTATAGTAATGCTTTGCCACTGGGATTGTACTCCCATAAACAAGACTGCAGCGAAGCTGCTCCAAATACTAGGTAAAAGTGTTGTTGCGTGGCCCTGTAGAAAACTGCTTCAGTTCCACAAGTTTCAATCCTCCGTTTTCAGGTCATTAATAACCCTTATTTTTGCAGTTTTCCTTTGTGAATTGGCCTTTAAATTATGCGGATATATTGTTTACCTTATAAGAAGCCAGAGCCATGGAGCAGCCAGCAGAATTTGTAAAAAAAATAAAAAGAATCATGTCTGCAAATTGCAGCGACGTCTGTATAGCTCATTCAGTTTGGGCTTGCTTAGCTCCAAGCAATAGCCTCTAGCACTTAGATCAGGCGACACATTGTGATGTGTGTGTTATGTCTGCCCTTTATGAGATTATATCGATGTTAGATTGACGCCCGATTGCACCAAAGTTAGCTCGGTGTTAGCTATTCTGCAGCTGAGCTATAGCTTAGGATTAAAGTTAGGCCGTTGCACCAACTTAGACCTGTCAAGAATAACAAACCCAAGCTTTAGCTCAGGGTTACCTTTAAAAAATTAGATTCGTTTCTTCAGTAAATGTATCCAATCATATATTTTGGGTTGAAATTAATGTGGGTGTTTATTTATGAGTGAATTATATTTTATTAAATTATTCTGAATATTTTATTGAAATTGTTAGATTCCCTATGTTAAAATTAACCCTAGCTTTGTCAGTACTCCCTGACACTAGGTGTCGCTGTTATATTTTGCAACTTGTTTTAAAAGCTTTGAAGATAGATCAGCAAAATAGCCGTACATTTTGCAGCGTTTGCAACCAATAGGATTCTCTAAAATTTCGCAATCTTTTCTTTCCTTGATTGCTAGGCGGAAATGATCGTCTACTTTCCTGCCCTTTTCAGTCTTGTCTTATTCTATCTTCGGGTAAGGTCGTTTTTGTAGAGCCGCTGAGACTTTGGTCATTGTGTTAGTATTGATTTTCTGAAAATAGTGACTATTTCTCTTAATTTAAAATTCATTTCTAGCTCCAAGGTGACCTCGTTGAGCCATTTTATTTACATTCTAAAATTTATTCCATCCATTCTCTTGAGCTTTATGCAATCTTTTTGTAGCTTCTGTGGCATTGCAAATATCGCCGTGTCGGCTAGGGACGCACTTTAGAATTATTTTGTGGGTATAATTTTCGGGTTAATTATTTGAGATGTATTTGTGTTGTTAGTTCCTTGTTTTGTAAAAGTCTTGGTTCTGAAAAATTATTTATGTTAAAAATTCTGTTCTGAAAAGACATTGTAATTTTATATTTTCTGTACTTTCTCTTCTGTACGCATCTTTTCGGGGGTCACCCCATTGTCAAGCACGTGTTTTACTACAGTAAATCTGGTCTTTTTTAGGCCTTTTGGGTGTTGATTTCAGTAGGCTTTGTATTAGAATTGCCGATTCGGTAGGTAGCAAATTTGGGAATTATCTGTTCCGAGTCTTTGCCTTTCATCACTTAGCGTTCTTTGGTGAGGTTCGTAGGTCGACTGGAACTACATCTTCTCCGTCTTCGACGTTCTCTTTGTGCGCAGTTTCCTACTCGTAAAGCTTGGTAGGTCACCTCCAACTTTACAACACAGTTAGGACTACTTCTACAAAACTGTTACAGATGAAGACTCGTGACATATAAGCGGATATTTTGCTAATAATTCGGATTTACTTATTTTGCCGCTGAAAGAATAGCCAGCCCTTCCTTTATCGCCTTCGATTACCAGCCGGCTGGCCGGTTTCAAAAGGTCGCCCGGCCGGATACGGCAGACCGATCAAAATATTGGCCGATCAACAACACTTAGACTTAGATAACCCTAAACTTGATACTGAAAATGTTGTACTAAGAACTGAGCAACCGGAAACAGGAACCGAACGAAACCCGTACGCTAGAACGAAACCGAGTTTGAAAATTGGAACCAGTCCCAGTTCTACTACAGGGGCACTAACTTCTCACAAAACTAAGCGGTAGTTTGCACACCAATGTTAAACGACTTTCCTAGTGTGTTAGTTCGACCAGATTAAGTCATGGTTAATTTAGTCAATACGATAGGAACTAAATTAAAGAATACGCAGCACATAACACAAGCATACAAAACTATGACTTACAGAGGCAAGAAAAATTCATCTTCTTCAACTGGTGCCTTGAAATCTTTATATTGTCTAGAATTAAAAGAAGTTCCAATCTAAAACTGCAAGGTACCAGAATTTATTCAGGTTAGTTATAACAAGCAATGCTCTCTGCAAAAGATTAAATGTTATCAGAGGAACATTTAAGTAGAAACTGTTGTGAAATATTCCTTGAGTTTCTTATATTTTACAGAAAATTCAAACAAGTTGGTTAGCTAAGTTAGAATCTGCTTCACCGTTTAGTTTGAATTTTCACGAAAATATAAGATACTCAAGGAATATTTCACACTATTTTAAAGATGAAGACAATGAGAAATTCAAGAAAAACCCAGTCAATCTCCTGATTTCAATTTTTGAATACTAAACCATGTATATATTCTATCTGATTCAACAGTTCAATAAAACAGTTCATCTTCATGCAATAAAATGCCAAAGGATTGCTATTTTCAAAAATTTTTAGTGTTCGCATACTTCGTTTATTTATTGTGATTAATATATATACAAAAGTACGTGTAATGAAGTTAGTGAGATCTGAATCTCGATCCTCTTTAAACCTAGATCACACGGAAGGTTAGCACGTCCGAAGCAGACTTAAGCACCGGATCTCTGAAAGATGGTGTTCCAAAATCAGAGATTCCCTGTTGCCAACCTTGGTAGGGGTCTTCTTTGTGAGTTCGTTTAGTGCACTGGATTCCAGCAGATCAGCAAGAGGGGTCAGCACTTGCTTTGACTTGATCGCCGGATTGATGATGAGTCTTCCAATTCCTGACCAGAACTTACCTTGATTAGTCCTGATCCGATCCTTAGGCTGTGAATTCCTTGTGTGGCTATCGCGCCTGGCTTTCAGAGACAATCGCGTCTCTCTGTTTAACTCTGAGACTCTAAGTCTGACGCACCAAATATTTATTAAGATTTGTACAGTTATGACGGGTACACTCTTTAAGCAAAATGACAATTACAATGCAACAAGCGTTACTACTAGGGGTCGTTACAAACTGTGCAAAAACAGATACTATTACAGGTCAGTACAGTGTTCAATTTACTGTACCAGAGTTGCCAGTTACCGTCTTCAGTTGACTATTGATATTATCCTAGTGTAGGATAGTATTGCCCAATTTATATGTATTTTAGGGACAAGGTTCAGTAGTACCTCTTCTTCTTCCTCTTCTCAAACTCGGTCTGAAATACCTAATTATTACACTGTCTCCAATACTCTGCTAATTAATTACCTATATGCTTTCTCGTGCGCCTATATGCTTGTGCTGTGCGACTCTTTATCCGTCCTTACAAAAACGGGACAACCAAACTACAAATCAGTAAAAAACTACAAACAAACAATTATTAACTGAATTAAACCTGGGGTCGGTCTATGGGTGAGTCCCCGAATGTTGGACACTGCTTTCCCGAAGGTCCGCTCCAACACCTAGACAGGGCTACTGTACGGAAATACCTTTTTGTGAGGAAAGATCGAAAGTGGGATTTTCCTGGTTCTGCCTTACTTATTCCTAAGTAATGAAATTTAACACAAGATACAAAGTTCAATGAATCTGATGGCTTTTTCTGTCTGCAGGCAGGCGGGCTCTGGCTGACCTCTAACCTCAAGTCAGAGACGAAGGGAGCAAGGCTCCGAAACCGGTGATGATGAATAGGATGAAACTGGCCTTTTTAGACAGAAAGTTCTAGAGTTAAGTTTACAACGTTTTTCTGTGCGGTTTGGTTCCCCTTCTTGAAATCAGGTGCTCGCGAAGTCGTCTCTGTTCTTGACCTTAGCTGTGTTCTAATTCCACAATGTACCTACAGTGATAGGTTCCACAAATCGGCGACTGATAAAGTTCACGTCCTGGGATCACTTCCGGATAACAATCTTAGATAAGCACACAATGAATCTGACTACGGGTTTCTGGACTGGACTGAACGCTTCCACTGACTGGTCCAAACTGGATAGCTCACGACTCCGAATCCTGATCAGCGACTGTCCGCGCACCTGAATCAAATGGGTTAAAACCCATTAGTACAAGATTATGGTGCGGGAGTCGAACCCAGCAACCATTACTCGTTCCTTTGCTTTCCAGGCCCAAAATGTGCATTTTGGGCCCCATTGAACTTGCGACTTGAAGAGATGGCTAATAACCGTTGGTTATTGCCTCTTTGACAATATTAACCGCTTCTGGTAACTTCTTGTCACCAAATTCACCTTCCTGGCCATTGTTAGTTTGTGTTTTCGGAATTTGGTTGAACGGGCCGTAATTTCTTGATTGGACGAAATGATTCGTAAAGTTTCTACCTTTGGCCCGGCTGGGCCTGATTGAACTTGTAGCTAAACGAAACATTCTTGAAAGACGTACGGAAAATGCGCTTTTTGCAACCTATATTCGGACTTCGTTTGCTTTTGCCCTTTCCTTGCACAGACCGGCCTTCTAGGGCCATTTTGGAATGAAATGAACTGACTCTAACTGAACTGTGCATAATCTCCAGGGTAAACAATAATACTGGCCAATATTAACGTTTTTTCGACCTGTGTCCGGCCTGATTTTGTTGATTTGTCACGGGAAATGGGTTTATTTCCCGTGACCAATTAGTTAGGTCAAATATATGCGAAACTGGACATTTGTAGTGAATTTCTGATATTGGAAGATGGTCAATTGCTAAATACTTATAATGATTGCCTTAATTGATGCCTACCTACTTACTTATGCTAACTAGCTAAAGCCTACGCAATATTAAAGTTAACTTAAAGCTACCTGGCGATTTAATGTGAAATCCCTATTACATAATTATTTATTTACCTGTTTGGGAATGAACTAATTAACTTAAAATAAAACTACCTGGCTGGTTTTGAGTGAGGTTTCGCATGTAATTAATTTTAGTCAGTTTATGCAAAAATGCAAAAACTCACTCACTCACTGTCTCAGCAGCCATTCTACGCAGTCCCTACTTACCGACCTACCGACCTACCGGAACTACTTTTACTTCTAAATCTACCTCCCACCTATCCTAGTGCCCTAACAGGGGACGTACCGAACCGCTATTCGATCCGGCGCTGGCAACCCCAGCAGCCAGCCGAGTGGAAGTCGCAAGTACCACCCTTTCACACGAGCACATGTCAGTACTCGTGCAAAATCAGCATATAAATCAACAAAACTCTGGTGAAAACAAATTTGGACAAAAGTTATATATTCTTGTAGAGCTTGAAAAACTGGACATTTTTACGCTTACAGTACCAAAAAATATTCAGTAGTTAGTGAGAAAAACTTAATTGAAATTAATTAATACCTGCGCAGATTGCATTCTGCGCTAGCTCAACTGAACACGTGCTGGGTTGCCAAATTGCTTTCCTATATAGGCTGGCTTGAACTTGTTCTAATCATAGCCCGTGTAGCTCACTGGATGAGTACCGGATTCCTAATCCGGAGGACCTGAGTTCGAATCTCAGCACGGGTCTATTCCTTTTCTTTTAGTTTGGCTCATCTTTTGGCCTTTGACATTGGAGGTTAAAACTGCCATAATTTAAGCGATTACAGTTGCAAACGTGAATACATGATAATTTTAAACAAGGCAACTAATACACCTGTCCTAACTAGGGCTAGCTATACTGCTCAATCACTTCCCAGTTAGTATAAACTCCAGCTAATTAATAAAACTGCGAACATTTTCTTAGCTAGAACCAAATAGACTACTAGCCCGCTAATCGGATGTCTGACACACAATACTAAACTTTGATTAATTTCGTATTAATTTAAACATTTCCTTGTTATAATCCTGATTCGGCTATTTCTGGATTCCATGAGTGCGGCTCATCCGTCCCCTAATCGCAGGGCAACCTACACGGATGACCGGAAATCCAACAGATTTGACAGACCTAATTCGGGGTCCCCGTGACCCTAGGCTGCAAAACCTACTTTAAATCGCCGAATATACCAACATTTCTATGCAGATGCATACGATTTTCACTCCAAAATTAACATTTTCACAGCAGTTATAATAATAATAATTATTACAGAATTTGAATTATTTATGTTTTGGGCCCAAATTGCTACTCAATTTGGCCCCTTTCCCTGCCTAATATCTGAACATTTTACACTCATTCTGGCAATTCCAAGACCCTTATCAGACAAAGGGGGTTTACATGGTATGCCCTCATTCACACTCGCAGTCACTTAATTTTGGTCTGTAATTCACACTCTGAAAATGGGGCTACTCCTGGCACCTCACAATCGGCAAGGAATTTACCCAGGTAACCGATTCTACGTAAATTTGGGGGTCGCATTCACACAATTACCATCACAATTACACCAACGACTATACAAACAACTAAACACATAATACAAATCTTAATATTTCTTAACATTTCCCTATTTATCCTATTTACTCTTTGTATGCACATTTCGGTCCTACCCTGAAATAAGTGTAGCCTCTATCTTGAGTTTAAAATTCATGGGTTCGTAAATTTGACAAAAATTACGAACTTTGAAACTTTGGGTAATTTTACTGGAAAGCAGAACGAGTAATAGTTGCTTGGCAATTATTACTAAAAACAGTGACAGGCGTATTCCGCTAAGGACAGCTTTGTTTTATTAAATTAACTTTGGGGAAGCCGGCCATTCCCCTAAAACGACTGAATAATTAATAGTTAAAACGATTCAGATTTTTTAATTCCTATTAATTTTGGTTGCCGACCTACACAGGATTACAATTCACAATTACAGACGATATACTTTGCTTCGGTAGCGCCTATCTTACGATTACGGCCGGCAATTCCTAATTGCCGGCTGTGGGGAGAATTATTCCCTAAACCTAACTCAGTCCTGATATGAGGTCGTAACCAAAGGACCTCCTATCTCAACTCAGGGGTGGGTCACCACTCAGAATCCCAATTCATTTAGAAAACCCCGAAAGATAAGAAACAGGAAAAAGTTTGGGCATAAACCCCCCTATTGAACTTAAGGGCCAATTAGGCCGTGGCTTGGTTAAACAAAATTAATTTTAATTCAAAGCCCGAAGGCCACAAAAAAGTAAGTTTTGGGACAAATTGCCCTTCTAAAATCCCTAAACTCGCGTTCCTAAGGTGCAGATTCTGGCCGAGCATAGTACGCTCATATGACCCTCAACGTGTGGTGTTTGCTGTGTTGGCTCAGATCGTCTCCTCTGACCAGTGCGGGTCAGAGGAGGGCCCTAACGCGTGTCCTAGAGGGGTAAAGTGCGTCTTTTATTCCCGGCCAGAACGCTGGCACAACGGGAAGACACACAGATATTGGGGGAAAACCGACCGCTCTCGGCCGTACCTCAAGCAAACACTGACTGGAAGTTTAAAATTTCCAGTGAGCTGACAGTAGACTGACAGCTCACTGGTGTTTGCTTTTCGTCGGATTTCCTTTGATTTCTGGTGGAGCTTCCAGAAATTTCTGGAAGCTCCCTATCTTAAAACGTGTGCCAGACATGGGCTGGTGAGGCGGCTGGTCCGTTGGAGGGGAGATTAACGAGGAAAAGAAATTATGACCCTCCAACTGACCCCTTTTTGATGGATTTCCCAAGCTGAAATTTGGGAAACTTTGCAGACTTTTTGGTTAACACATAAAGGTAACCAAAGGGGAAATTTCTAGCTTTAAAAATTAACTTGCATGGATTAAAGAACAAAATTGTACAAAATAAAGGCCTCTCGGGGCCGATTATGAAAAATTAAATATTAAGTGCCACTTTGGCCGTAACATTTAGTAATTCTTATGTTTATTATTTTTCAGGCGCCTTGTCTCCAAGCCCCTTTCTTTCCTTTTGGGCGTGACCTTTCGGCCGTAGACAAGGGAAGCTGTCCGTTAATCCTAGCGACAATTGTTCTCCCTCACTGGAACTCCAGTGTTCCCTACAGACTAGTTATGAGGGCAATTGTTGCGTAAAAAATGTGCATACAAGGAACTACGTATTTTTATGTAAGCTAAAAGTTAAATATTATTGTTCTACGTACGAAACTACCTAAGACTAACTACTTTCATTTCGTTTTAATTATTTGGGAGGGAGTTAAGCCCCCTCCGAACCTATTTTCACACCTAAGGTGTATACTAAGTCTTCTCTGCAAGGCAAGTCTTTGCTGGGTGAGGGCCAACAGAAGCCCAAGAATGAATGGAGAAATAAATGAACGTAACAGCACGCGGTTGTTACGTTCTGTTATAGAGTTCACGTAAGGCCAATATTAGGTAATTAAAATGTAATCTCTCAAAACTTCTTTGGCCTGTATCTTTCGCGTTATTGGGAGTTAAAAGACCGGGTTTGGCTTTTTAGAATCAGAAAAGAATTGCCTTTCAGATAAGCCCAACTTGTATTTTTGCCAAAAATTGCACAAATTAGCTAATTACTACCTAACTAATGTAAATTATGCCTAACTAACACTTATGAATACCAATTAACATTATCTCATGCTACTAATGGCCGAATTATGACCTTATTTTGACCCATCTTCCAATATTCGCACTTATTGGCAGCGTAAAATGTTTTTAGACTCGAAATCTACAGTGAATTCATCAGTTATCTCGCAATGTTTTTCTCTGTATTCGTTCTCTTTGACAATTTCAGACGGTTTTAATCGACTTTAGACGAACTTTTGGACAACGCGAGGCCTTATTCGTAGCCTGGGAAGAGTAACGACTCCTCCATTACACAACAAGAGCAAAGTTAGGGCCTATCACTGACCCGGGAAGGGTAGCGACCCCTCCATTATTGAGTGGTAACCTACTGAAACCTCATTAAGCTACATTCTACTGAAGTTCTATTCCATTCTGCGTCATTTGCGTGGTGGTAATGCTACTTCTGACCTTATACTTCCTATCTACACTAGAACCTATGTCCCTAATGATAAATTTCTGGGGGTTTCTCACTGACTGGCAACTCTGGTAATTACATGACAATCATTTTCATACAGTGCTTGGACGTTTCATAGTTCACATTGAGATTTCATAGGCACATCGCTCATAATCAGTGCATCGGACAATTCGATCAAGAGTCACAATCTATGACAAGCTGAGCTTTTCTCTGTCATTTTTGAGTTTTATTTAGCTTTTTTCATACATATGCCAACTAAACGCTTATAGGTTGAAATTATTGACACACCCAGCTAATAACAACAAGCCCCGCCTAACTGATGCATAAGAGAAGATAAATATTTTCTCTTACACAAAGACGAATGGTGAAAAGGAATATTTTAATGATAACAAACCGTATTGTTCTGAATTGTTAGGTTAATATATAATCTGAAACTGTAACTTTGCTAACAAATTTTTTCCTTTATCTTTGTAAAATACATTATTTTGCTTTACAAATATAGTTTGGTTTCCACGAATCTTCCCCAGCGAACAAATTCATTTAAGTTTTAGCGTGATGATAGACAATGTGTATATCTATACATTTTGATTGGGATACAATTTTGAGAAAATTTACAATCGACATGTTAAAATGGTTGCCCTTAAAGGAGCAGTTGGGATAAGCAGTTATGTAAATATACAATTATACGCATGCTTACTTATAATAGGATGTTTTGTTTAGAATATTTTCAAATATATAAATTATTTTTCCTACTCTACAATTTTTATCTCGCCTAAAGGCGAGATAGCTGTAATCGTTTCTAGCTCGAAATGAACTACATATAGACAATGTTGTAATCGTGTGCTATGCTCATCACTTACCTCATTAACTGTTTAAGTTTTTATCCGAAGGGGGCGTCAAAGTTAATTTATGAACCTAAGAGTAAACCGTGTCAAAAGTAATTTTGCATTTATTAAAATTGAAAAGTAAATTAAAATGTCACAGTATGATTCATCCGAGGGGGCAATTATTTTCAGTCCAGCTTAATGCATAAATAATTTTCACACGACCCCCTCAGGTTGGAATCAAATCTTGAAAACATTGCGCTTATGCAAATTATGGTTTCTAGCGCAGTCTACTTGTAAGGTGTGCATTGTGCAGAGCGCATGTAATAGGCCAAAGTCACTGAAAACTCGTTCCCTAACTTAAGATCTAAGATTTACATTGGATTGCACCAAATAAGATTAGCACTAACTGTGAAATAGCTGAGGGCTAAGTGCTGGTTTCACTATCAAAGCTTGGACTTAGTCCTCAGTTAATCCTCAGTTAGTCCTTATCTTATTTGGTGCAATCTAGTTAGAAAACATATATTTTTAAATAAACCCAATGACACATTCTTACACCCACCTCACTCTATTGGTGATTCGGTCAGGGCTTGCGCCAACTTAGAACGTATACATTTTTGGGGCAGGGAAGGGGAGCGCGGACACTAAATTATAGCATTTACCCGCTACGTTCAAAAAGGCTATGAAAACGTCCATCACCATACGGCCACCTTCACGGGTGTGCTGACGTAGCTGCCTGACTGACAGTCGCACCGTGGTAGTGTCAATTAATTCCCATGGGGAGATCGCATTTGGAAATAGGGTGCTAGAAATTATCTTTTGCAAGCTCAATGATGCTCTACTTGTAGCACAGTGAGAAACATACATGTGCAAGAGGGGACGTTTTGGGGGTGAACCGGCAGCGACGGCCAAAAAACAAGGGAAAACCGGTTTCTGGAGAGGTTGAGCTTCAGGGCTGGGAATGGTGAACTCCCCCCTTCCCGCCCTCAGCACATTATGGTGACATACATGTGCTTGGGGGGGTTGGCAGGGTTTTCACCCACCAAACCTGGAGCTCACCCCCCAGAGGGGTCCCTCACCCCCCAAAATCAGGATTTTTCCGGTTTTTTGGGCAAAAACCGGAAAAATCCTTTTTTCCGGCGGCCGGGGGCCGCCGGTTCACCCCCCCCCCCCCCCAGAATTTCCCCTCCTGCACGCACATGTCTGGTAAGAAACCACAAAGCCAGCCAACCTAAACAATACCTACTGCGCTTATGTGCCGGTCAGTCAATCTGGAATAGCGTTTTACACAATTTGTATGCTTTAACACACATGCGGGTAGTTTTCTTGAAAGGAAACTCGACAAGACCATACGTTAACACTGGGCGGATTCTGGTGGTCTATCCCTAAGGAATTGCAAAATTTTAAAGAGGTCTAAACCTAAGTTATCTGAAATTTTAAGGGGGTCTACCACGAAGTATGCAAAAATGCCAATTTTTACATTTTTTTTGCAATAATCAATAAAAAATAGAGATTTTTGCTATTTTTAAAAAATTTTTACAAAATAACTAAAATTTGCTAAAAATGTGCAAAGTGTGGTAAAAATCGCTGAGAAGGTCTCATTTTATCCTTCAAGACGACCTGGTCTACCAGATTTTGTCGGTCTTAGTGGGTCTGCATCATCATTATTCATCCTCCCACATTACGCCACGGACAAGACTATAAAAATGCTCTGCTGAAACATGTACCGACGTCGAGATAATGCTCCTTTTAGGAGCCAACTTGTTATGCTACTGCTATTGTAAATAATAAAATTTAATCCGCTTAAATTTATATAAATAAACGCTAATAAACTTGCAAAAATCTTTAGCATTATTGAACCATGGTTATGTTTCAAAGCAAACAAAATTTGGAAGTTTCCAATCGAAAACGAAATGTTTGCATTTCACTATGGCAACTTCAATTTGCATGAAATAAGAAAAGCCAGAAAACTAAAAATTTAAAATATTATTTTTTCAACGAATTCTCTTCAGTATGCAACTAAAGTGGCCGGGCAAACATAAGAGACCTGCTGCGCTAGGCACAGCAGCAGAAAAAGGTTTTGACGACATTACTGTTTCACTGGCAGAGTTTGGTTCCACCGATGTTCGAAATTGTATGACCAAATGTGACTTTTTAGCGATAAAATTAGAGAGAGGACCGTGGGAGGGAAACTGTATAACCGTCCTAATGCTGCCATAAACACAGACAAGTGCAGGTATAAACCTTAGGAGTAGAGTGACAAAGTGAAAAACAGAACAAAACCAAACTTCCCTCCCTAAGTACTCAGCAACATATTCACTTATTATGATGTGTATCTTTTCTTAAGGCCTTTTCAAGAAAGGATAGGTAGAGTAGAGTAGAGTGGAGTAGAGTACAGTTAAAACTAACTCTTTCCACGAAAGCACAGAGTTAATTTCAACTCTGCGTGTTTAACTCTCTTGAACACTACAGGGTTAAAAGCTATAGAGTTAAAAGGTGTTAAATATGACAGAGTTAAAATTAACCCCATGGATTCATGAAAAGAGTTAGTTTTAACCCTGCTTAACCTGTGTGTTTTGCCAGGGGTTAAATTTTAATAGGAAATGCTCAGAAAGAGTTAAACAGAGTTAAATTTAAGCCTATCGTGAAAAGGGTAGAGTTAAATTTAACTCCACAGGTTTTTAGCTCTGCACGCGATTCTTGAAAAGGGCAGAGTTAAAGCGAGTTAATTTTAACTCTTTTCATTAATCCATGCTGAGTTAATATTTTTAACTCTCTAACTCGCAGAGTTAAAATTAACTCTTTTAACTCTTTCCTGAAAAAGATCGAGTTAATATTAACTCTACTCTACCCTTTCTTGAAAAGGCCCTTACACAACCGGATGCGCTTCAATACATGCATTTGAAGTACAATGTTGCATCCGTTCCGACTGAACGCAATATAGCATGAATTAACTTTTCTCACTTGCGGACTTTTTCTGCACAAGCAAAGTCTATTTTCATTACTGAATCTGGTCTACCAACGCAGGAACAAAGGCTTTTGCAATCTGCACATTTTCTTGGTAATGAAGCTTCAACCAAGTCGTTGTTTTTCTAAAAGAGCAAAATCAGGTATTCATGCGAAATTCAATATATATATACCCTTTAGAGGTTTAACGAAAATTAGCCCGCACATCTGAGTGATTTCTTACTCGTTACTGGTGGAGGATCGTGTCAAGAGTTTGCAATAAATAAGGCCTAGCACCGTATTTCGGATTCCTATCTGTGCCTTTGAATTGCAATTTAAAAAAGAAATATTTAGTTTTGCGAAGTTCTAGGCCCTTCCACCTTTCACTTAGAGGCTGAAAAGATATGGAACTCCAGTAAACTTAGCACAACAAAAAAGGCACAGATTCCTGACCGCAAAGAAGATATCCATCCTGAATTCCTGGGGACATTATATAGTTTATGCATTTATGCGTTTATGCATCATTTTTCCTATGAGTACTTTTGGAAGCGATTTTTGCGGTTTTTTAACGAAAAACAGCAATTTTTTAGCAAAAACATCGTTTTTCGGACGTTTTTTAGCGAAAAATAGAGATTTTATGTGAAAAGTGTTGGAAATTTCACTTGTAAAACCAATTTTTTGGGCGATTTTGTTACCCCTTGTGGTCAATTTTCTTATCCCTTGCGGGAGCAATTTCGTGACCCCTTGTGAGCGACTTCGACGAGGGGGGAATTTCCCCTTCCCCCCTCTTGACCACCTGTGGACCACATCCAGCATTTAAAAATGATATTCAAGGTACAATTTTAACCGTAAACTCTTTTTAAGCTACTCATTTAAAGCAGAAAATTCTCGCACTCTTTTCGTCTGACATCGGTAAAATAAAAGGATTCAAACACCGAATACAAATACGAGCCGATGCATGATCCATAATCCAAAAATTTAGTTTTGTCCCCTATGCCTTAAAAGAAAATTAGCCAAAGAACTGATACAGATACAACTGGAAAAAGATGATACAAACGCAAAGGTAAAATCGTCGGAGTGGGCTCATCCATAGTCTTAAAACCAACTGGAAAAGTGCGCATATGCTGTATTATGTAGCTTAACAAGGAAATCGTGCCTGACAAGTTTCCATTGCCAAATACCGAAGAAATGTTCGACAAATTGGGAAATGGTACCTATTTCTTCAAAACTGATTACCGAAAAGCATACTTTCAGACGGAATTGGACAAGTCAAGCCGATCACTTACAGCTTTCATCACAAAAACAGGAGTTTAAACTGGGCGGCGTTGTCCGACCAAAAACCCGGAAGGACTGCCTTGGCGTGCCATGAAACGTTTTATTGCATTTGATTCGGAAGTGCAATCAGCTATTAGCGTGAGGTGAACGGCCCGAGTACACAGGCAGGTGAAGATGCAGATCCATCGTTTTTCGTCTGGCTGCTTGCGTGCGAACTTCACGTAAAAAGGATCCAGACAGTCCAGACCGGAGAAAGTGAAGGCAGGTGAGATACTGAGCCGTTTCTTGGAAAGCGGAGGTGTCTCTGGAGGTTTCAGGGTCATACCTTCTGTTCGCTGACAGATGAAACAGTTGCAAAGAACATTGTGGTATGCAGAAGGTATTTCGTAGTTGTGTCAGTGTGGGTTTAGCACCGAAATAATGCACTCGGTGATGAGCTTCCACAACTAGCAGCTAAGAAAACGGATTGTTTCGTGGAACCAAACTTGGAAATTTTTCATCATCATCTACCGGGGCATTTGTCAGCCGCCGTCCACATTTGAGGACGTCATCTAGCAAAAATAAATCCAACTGTTTAGCTAGCTGTGTTGGCTTGCCTCAGAGTACGGCTGCTTTCTCGGCGCTGAATTCTTCTTGAGCTGCTGTAATCCAGTTTTCTGAACTCCTGGAATTCATGCGGAGTAACTGGAAACGTCGTCGGAACTGGTTTTGAACGTCACTGATTGATGAAGCGGCTGCAATAAGCTGTGACGAGCATCATCCTTCTCAGGTTGACATAGTTGTAGAGATTGAAATCGAAGGGGTAACGAATAGCCAATTCGTTTCGGACAAGAACTACTAGACTTCCTTGAATTTGATGCGCACTATTCGTCTCAGAATTGAGGTGGATCAGTGTCCACCATGTTCAGCCAAGTTAATCCTTTAAACCACATGCCAGTTGGTTGTTGCAAGGTGGACACATCACTAAATTGGACGCCCGTTTTTGCTAAATCAGCAGGCTTTTCTTGTGAAGAGTCATGCCCAAATGCGATGTCATCGGTGGATTTGATCTCTGCGATCCTCTTGGCTACATAAGGCTCCAATGATTTACTACTAGCCAGGCAGTGCAAAATCTATTTGTGAATCGGCAAAGAGATACATGGAGTCGAACTCGCAGTTTGGCTGCAGTTGTTTCGCTAGTAGCCCAGTAGATGAAGACAAATGACTACAGCTAACAGAGCCTGGGATTTTGAGTGGGGACAACCCTTGCTTTACCAAATAGCAGTTGTGTAACTGTGTACTTCTGACGATTCGGGTTCAAGTAAACTGTGGCCGCCTATGCTAACGGGCTGGCGTCCGCAAAACAGACAAGCTTCAACGGTTCGTCAACGTGGAAGGTGGTGTACCGAGGAAGTTGTATCCGGGAAGCAATGAGGACTGCTGCTGTGAATTCTGACCATTTTTTGTATGCTGCTGTGACAGTGAGTCGTCCCAGTCAACATTTTCTTTCCACAGCTGTTAGATTTTAGTCAAATTTTCCCTTTAACTTCTGCTGGACTGATGAGCCCCAGAGGATCGAACAGCTTAGCTGTGTGTCTGAGCAACTCCTTCTTTGTAGGTTCTGTGTCTTCAGGAGGAACGTGTTTGGCAGATATTGTGTCTTTAACCGTATTCCAGGCCAGGCTCAGTATCTTGACCTTGGAATCGGTTACCCTGTCCTTGTCCGGCAACTTGGATAATGTGACGCTGGCATCATTGGATGTAAATTCCCGTAATTTCATTCCCGTCATGGCAAACAAAGCCTTAGCTTGCTTCTATAGGGAATAAGCTTCAGACGTCGTTGAAGCACTTAGACAAATGTTGTCCATGTAAGTGTTCTTCCGAATTTGATGTGCCAGATCGCTCGGATGAAGATCAAGATGGTGATTGATGGTCGCTCCTAGAAGAGATGGGGATGCCACCACGCCGAAAGTGATTGTGGTAAATCTGTTCTCTGTGACATTGTCTTGAACTTGAGGATTTAGCATATTCTTGATCCAAAGAAATCTGACACTGTCCCGATCGACTTGCTGAAGCCCAACTTGCAAAAATGCCTTTTCTAAATCGGAAGGGATAGCTACCTTGGAAAGTCGGAATCGCAACAGCAACCCCACTTAATCGTGCAGGCAGCTGGTACCTATGCAGATCAAATCATTTAGCGATGGTCCACAGTTGGGAGTTAACGCACTGGCATCGTAGACAATGCGCACTTTGGCAGACCTGCGATCCTGTTTGATGACCGAAAGTGGGCGATAATGAACCACTGGGCCGTCGTGCTGACAGGGTGCATCTTCTGTGATTCCTTACGCAGCTGATCTTGAATGATGTCATAGTATGCGCAGAGGTGTTTGGTGAGGTGTCAGTGCCCTCAGTGTTGTATGGGCCGTCTCTTGGCTGTTGAGTAGTTTGTGTCGATACTTGGATTAGGATACTTTCACGGCCAGCGGACAAAATAGCGTGAATCTGCAAAGACTACGGTACTTTTGAATCTCGTGTAGAATTGCCTGTCCGGGGAAAGACTTGATTCTGCAGTCTGGATACCAAGATACTCTAAATACTCTCTCTCAAAACTGTTGAAGATCTGGCTCGGAGCAGTGCCCTTGCAGAAACAACAGGTGGGCAGTTTCTTTGGATGAAGGATTTGACGGATTTTTGCTTGATGTCTTGTAGTTGCCCGAAATGACAATACTTAACGGTGTGAAATAGACCGCCTTGGAAGGCCCTACTGTTAGAGTCTTTGTTACTGCATGAGCACCCATGATCAAATGCCAATGGTCCAATCCCAGGAGCACACCAATGAAAACATCCGTCTTCTTAACTGGAGGAAGATTCAAGGGATTCAGCCTTCTCAGAAATTGCTTGGTGTGGATGTCGAAGTTGATTGGGTAAAGAAGTAGCAAAAGAGTCATATGTTAGATAGAGTATGCATTAAATTTGAGCTGAAAACATTTAGCTTGTTGGTCTGACCCCATGGGTTCAAGAGAAACGGCAATTGCTCTGGTATTATTAATGAACTTTTCTAAATTTGATAAATTTTCTTTAACTGGAGGCATGCTGCCTAATGCCACCCAGTTCGCCATTATAAAATCGTTAGTGTCGCCATATGCTTTTCTCCGAATCTCCACAGCCTCTGTGTAGTGGTTCCCTTGCATCAACAAGCAATCAATCTTCCGTTTGTCATGCAAATTCGATCTGTTATATATGCACATTTACCTCAAAGGAGTCCCAAAAGTTAGGCCAATCTAACTTGTCTCCTGAAAATTGAGGCAGTTGTAGTTTGGGTAGCTTGCTGGTGTCTGGATGATTCGGAATTGAAGTCGAAGGACCACCTGTTCCTCCTGCATGGGATCGGGGTGCAACCTGATGGGATCCTTGTGCTAGTATCCTCTCAACATCCGCTTGACGTTGTGCTCCACGCGGCGGAGCTTCAGTTCCCTCCATGGTCCTGCTGTTGAAGCAGATACAGAAAGATTTGAGTGGAATCTTGATGTGAGGAGGATTGGCGGGGGGAACCTCTCGGAGGTCAGACAGGCGCTGCAGTAACTTTTCGCCAGAGGATGAAATGGGTGGTGTGGCAGCTGATGCTGGAAAGCTGGTGTTGGAGGGTGGGTGGTTGGCAGCATTAGACTGGACCGACTGATTTCTTGGAGTGATGTTCAAGGATTTGGGAAAACAGTAAATGGTTGAGATCAGCTGTTCCCGGTTAAAGAAGCCGGAAACCGCCAAACTGTGTCAGATTCGTACAGTTGGAGCAACTCCAGGGGAACTCATGGCCCATTGTCCGGAGTTTATTGGTTAAAGATCCTGGAAATGTTGCATTCAAACAATAAATGCACCACCAGGCAGAGCAGCAGTCACATTGCAAAGATTCGGGAGAGTTGATAACGCAGAGGAAACACGCGGCATCACCGGAATTGTCATTAAGAGAGTCCGTGGCAACAGCTCTGCTACCAGACATTATTAAGCAGACCAATGGAAAATAAGATAAAGTTTTACAAGCATACGTACATTTACAGCAAGCACTCAGTGCATTGAAAAGGTAATGAATTTCTATAGTGGATGAAATCCCATTTTAATGTTATATTTATATATTTTTATTCATATGTGATTTTACTTAGCTATCAGATTACGATATACCTAACCAAGCACACTTCAAAGACGATGATTTGATGGTAACATATATGATACATACCGTGGTTTCCCTTGAAGAGCTTGCAGAGAGAAGTTGCAAACAACGATCCAGTATTTTCAAAGGTAAAAATCATTTGTGCAAGACAAATGGCCCAAAGAACATCTTCCAGATGAACTAAAACCTTTTGAGAACATTCAATCAACTTTTTCTATATAGAAAACTATTGTCGTCTTCGAGATGTCACCCGATTGGTGATCCCACCAACCCTACGAAGACGGATCGGTAACCTTACTCATGAAGGTCATCGTGGTCAGCAGGAATTAAGAGAACACTACTGGTGGCCCGGCGTGAACATAGGTGACATACCTTGCCCGCAACTGCGACCACTGTAACACGAGTGACAAAATCAATCCTCCGTCAGGCGGTAAGACCAAGCGAATATTCTTGGTAAACTGGGACTGATATCATGGGACCTATGCCCAACACCCCGCTACATAATCAATACCCGATAGTAATTTTGGATCACTATTTAAAATGGGTTGAGGTCTCCTGCACAAACAAGATAACATCATAGAAGATCATTCAAGTTTTGAATAATGTATTTGCGACATTCCCGAAAACATCATGTCGGATAGTGTCCACAGTTTCAAAGCAAAGAATTCGAAGAATTTGCCACAAACAACAGCATTCATTACAAGTTCACTTCCGATTACAACCCACAAGCAAACGGGCCTGTAGAACGGATGAACAAGATTCTTAAAGAAAAACTACAAGCTGAACTCCAGAGTGGTAAATCATTGAAACAGTATGACCATTGATATACTGCCTACAAAGCTACATACAAACAGTCCACCGAGCTACAGAAAAAAAAACCGGCAGATGTGTTTCTAAGAAGAAAATTGAGAACCAAGCTCAGTGCACCGCACTTTCAGCACTCCACGGACCCGATACGAGATTCGATGCAACATGTGAAGCAGTACAGGTGAAGCAACATAATACGACAGTCAAAATACAATAGTTAATGACTTGTACGTAAAACACTAGAAAGCTTGGGCATCAAAGGGATTTACTTTCGCTTAGAAAATGGAAAGATATAGAATTCCAAAAAGCTTATCACTACAAGAAAGCAACAGATTCCTGACCGGGATGAAGATATCCCTCCTGAAATTCTTAGTGACATTACATATTTTTGATGTGGGAATCTGGGTCCAAGGACGAGCTCTTCAGCTAACAAATTCTCCAAATGTTCCTAGAGAGATACCCGCGTCGCTCGAACCAGAAGAGCTCAGACAAGATACAACGCCGTGACCGGAGAATTTTCCGCCGGCGCTATGAAGATACATGAGATTAACTTTTTTAAAAGAAGACAGAGTAGTGTGGAATTGAATTGAATTTAAAAAAGAAATATTTAATCTTGTGCTAGTACTATGCTAGAATTGTCAGGCTATAGTATAAAGTCAAGTGCGTCGTTACTTACGATACTACCCCATGTAATTTTCCGAAACTCTCAAAAGTGATTGCCTATCCGATAGAACTGACACAACACCTTCATTATGGAGGACGTGATGGAGGTTCTGTCTGATAGCCTTGTGGTTAAGTGTTGTTGGCCGGACCACCGTAGGGCTAATTCGATCATAGTCGACTGAGCTAGGCCAATTCGATGTGTAGCACTTCTACCACCCTCGTCAGGCACCCTCGTACCCACGAACCAGGACTTAGAAGAGAGACAGAGAAGGGAAGAGGGAGGTTCAGCTTTTCACTCACCATTGAAAGTAAAGAATTGGCCCAGCCGGGTTTCGAACCACGGCCCTTCTGACATGCTAACCAACTACCCCACAGGACCATCAGCTGAACTCCCGTTACAGGCTTATCAATTTCTTCCTATGCCTACTTACCTTACAGATGTATTATCTGTTATACATGCTTTGAGATCAATGAAAGCTTTACACCCTCTCTGAGAGATCAATGAAAGGCTTACGTAACCTCCATAAAGGCTGTACAAGTTGATTATATATTTAACAGCTTTAACCCTGTTTCCTAATTCTGCATGTAATTATAAAATCAGACAGTAGGGAGCAACACAGGTTTTAGTACGCGTTTCCTGAGTTCTGCTTCTGTGCAATCAACTCGAGTAAAACACATTGAACGGCTCAGGTTAACATCCAAATTTGGGATTGCTTTGCAATATTTATCATTGACTCCTGCAAAAGCTTACCCGTCTCTACTCCAACCATACATTGCTGGCTAAATTGTTGGCATATTGTTTGCGAGTAAATAGCGTCGACTTCTTACTTACTCTTAATCGTGATATGTAAGGTAGGGTTTAGAACGGTCAGACAGCCGGCGGCTTATGGCCGTCGGTCTAAAACACATTCTCGAAGACAGGACTGCAATTTGACCAGAGCAGCAAATAAGAATTTTACAGAACAGATCCAAGACGGAATGTGAATTCTATCAAAATGCATAAAGCAATTTCTCTTTCTCCGTTTCTCTTGTCTTTTTAATGTTTTCTAGCTCAGATTGCGCTGAGACGTTGAAACTATGACTGGCTGGCGGCCAGACCCCAGCCGGTCGGCTAACAACGGCTAACGGCTTTTTTGGCCGACCGTTTCAACCCGGCCGTTCTACAACATGCAAGGCACCTGAGCAAAAATCAGTAACGTAAAAAGTAAATCAGTAACTCTTAATTCTTACCTTTATAGTGCTCGGACTCGCATTAGCGCCGCTAATTCCAACTGCTATTATTGCTGCTACAACAAGTGCGAACATTTTCAGACCAGTCAACAACAAGGAATTCTCGACCGGATTTTTGAAAAGTTTTCACCTCTGTTTTTATTTGAGTACAGGCGGAAGCTCAGCTTTAGTTGTAAAGAATTGAAAGTATATAACAGAATCTACTTTTACTAATCTAGAAGGTATAGTTGGTTTGGTATTAGCAGGTTATTTTACTTTCAAATGGCAAAATAATGATGGGCTTTTAGAGACTTGCAGATTGCCACTGCTATTGTCATTTCACTATTCTAAGAGGACCAGTTCATGAATTGATTCGCAAAAAGCTGTTTTACTGTGTAGACGACTTGCAAATTATGTCACAAATAGCTGAAATACATAGAACCTTGCGTGGGAGATTAGTCAAAGTAAGATTAGTGCTGGTAGGCCTTGGCTCGACATCAAGACAAAAACTACATGGAAATTTTGATAAGCAAATCACATCCTATTTCAGGAGTAGATTAATAAAAATCTGTCAGGTCTGTAAGCCCAGTGTAAGTTATAATCTGATGTCAACTAGGATGTAATTTGTATTTTGTAGTACTCAATTCACCGCATCAAGAGTGAGGATGCTCCTGCACCTCTAAAAGTTGCATAATAGCAAGAGTCATAATAGTAAGCTACTCATTCTATACGTATGGGCTGTTTTCTAGGTAATATACCTATGCTTGCGAAATTATTATGCTTACTTTCGGAAGCAATAACAGTCCTACAGATCGGCAAGGACCCGTTACAGTGTTCAAAGTTTTGACAACGGTGTCACAGGGAAAATTTTCCCCCGTGAAATCTTTCCCCCCCCCCCGGAAAAATTTCACTAGAGAATTCTTTCCCCCCGGAAAAATTTCTCTGATGTAGTAAATATTTTTCTGAATGGTATTAGTATTAGTATTAGTATTTATTGCCAGTCAACAGATTAACAAACATGAAAAATTGATCATAATAGAACTAATTAGCTATTCAGAACAATACACATTAGTAAATCGAGTACATTCTTACATATTAGTGACTGACGATGGTCGAGTTGGGCCGATTATGAACTGCTACTACCCGACCACCAGATTCAACCAAAAATGGTACCTCCGTTATATTTCTTTTGAAACTAGTTAGAGAAGGACTGAGTACAATTTCAGGCCTTAAGCTGTTCCAATACTTAATTATTCTTACGCTAAAGAAGTTTTTCGCACATCAAGTCTAGAGAAGCAAGTGTTCAATTTGAGAGGGTGACCCCTGGTTGCTGATGCATTACTTACACTGAAGAATTCGTGGAAGTTAAGATCAATCAAATTATTTACTTCTTTATACACTAGGATTAAGTCCTTATGAATACGTCTAGTCTCCAATGTTGTCAGCTTTAGCTGTTGTAAACGCTGCTCATAGCTTAAATCTTTTAGTCCAGGCAATCTTTTTGTAAACATTCGCTGAACTCGTTCTAGTAGATTTATGTCTTTCTTTAAGTACGGACTATTATTATTATTATTATTATTATTAATTGTAGGTATTATTAATTGCAGGAATTTTAACTAATCTTTACAGCTTTTACTCCTAATTTTTATGTTACATTTCCAATTATTTTGGTATATATTTATTCATTCTTCCTTTCCAACCTTTCATATTGTTATACATTGAATTTACCTAAATTAAGCACATAATTAAAATAATTTTTAATGAAGCAACAGAAGCTATAGTTATATTTTATTTTTAAAGGTGTCGGCCGTTTAAAGGCTTTTTCTTTAAGAATTAACTAAAATGTTTTGAATCCGAATACTGAGTTTTCAACATAATTTTCAACATAATTTTGAATCTTAAGTCCTAATTGTGAAACATTAGAAAGATCAAAATCTAAAACTAAAACTAGGCCAACTAAAACTAGCCTTGATTAAATTTTGGAGTCCTCAAAATTGGAACCATGCCTACTTTGGTCGGGCCCTTTGGTCACTATATTTTCAACTATGAATGAATGCCTTAGGCACTTGCCCCTCAGCTCCGCGTTTATCCGAGATAACCCAAAGGGCGGCCGTCCTTCCGGGGATGCGTGCTACCCCAGCGACAAGCCTTGACAATTGCCTCGGGTAAGCTGCATGAGCGGTTACTCAGTGTCACCTCAAAGTTCACAGTTGCTTTCAAGAAAAAGAGAGGTGGCACTACTCCTAACTGGATCACCACACTGGAGTGAGAAGGCGTACATAAAAAAGGAGTGTACACAGGAAAGCAGTCACCACAATGAAGGGCTGGAACAAACACACCATTTTAGCAAGAGTTCATAATCTATTATATATTAGAAGAAGAGTAAGCCACTAGAGGGCTCCTCTTCTTGGCATTGCGTAACGGTGCTCCGACCACAATACGCGAATGTTCCCCCGTTTGGTGGGGGGGGGTCGACAGGCATACCCCCTCCCCGTTTGGTGGGGGGGTACCAAAAAGTGGTCCCCGTTTGGTGGGGGGGGTAGCCAAAAGAGGTCCCCGTTTGGTGGGGGGTAGGCAGAAAAGGGTCCCCGTTTGGGGGGGGGGGGTCGTCAAGACAGGCAAAGATTGGCTGAATCTGATTGGCTGTTAGCGACAACCCCCAAAACGGGGACCCCTTTTGCATACCCCCCCACCAAACGGAGACCTCTTTTGCATACCCCCCCACCAAACGGGGACCCATTCTCGAATAGAACAAAAACTACCGTAATCCTCTGCTATACCCCCCCACCAAACGGGGAGGGGGTCTCTGCAATCTGATTGGCTGTTGGCTACCCCCCACCAAACGGGGACCTCTTTTCTGCTACCCCCCCACCAAACGGAGGGGGGGTATGCTTTGTCGAAGAGAGCTACCCCCCCCCACCAAACGGGGGAACATTCGCGTATTGTGGTCGGAGCACCGTTACGCAATGCCAAGAAGAGAAGCCCTCTAGTGGCTTACTCTTCTTCTAATATATAGTGCAATTATGCACTCTTGATTTTAGCCTTTCGACTCCGGTAGTAATACATCCATCAAAACGGCTACACTTTCTCTGCAGCACTCATTTTCTATAGCAATCATCTTTATTACACATAAATTAGGTTTATAATGATGTCGCATTGGCACAGCTTCCATTAGTCTTCTCCTTCTTGGTACTATAAACTGCATAAATGCTCTAATTACATGCAAACAATACAAAATTGTCGGCTTTGGTTAACTTTTACCAGAAAATTTTATTGTCGTGCAAATTTCTTCTAACAGTTTGGTTCTGCACAATCGTCAAGGCATTGTAGTTGGGTTCAGTCAATATTTCACCTTTCCGCAATTACTTAGTATTGCATGACTTAGCACTGTTTACAGTAGTAATTGAGCACTACAAATAATACGGCTATAGAGCCAATAGTTAGGGGCACCACGACAAGTAGCACAGGAAGAGTGGCTGGACCGAGTAGGCCCGTGCCGGAAGTATGATTTTTGGAATCTGTGGGATCAGGAATGCCATAGTCATCCTTTGGCAAATGCTGATTCACCAATCTTATGAAGAGTTTAAGTGACGTATTGTTGTACATATGTCTCAGCTGTGGATCAGCGTTGATGGAAAATTCGTTTCGAAAAAATCGAAAACTATTGCAGTATCGATCAGCACAAATGCATAGTTCTGTCCAACGACCGAGGTCTTTGTAACAAGAAGGCACCACAAATCGCATACCTGGAACTGTTACACTGCACGTCTTCACAACCTGACCTGAAATAGAAAATTCAAAAAGTCAACGCGAAATCCTGTAACCAGTGCAAATTATATATCCCTAAATCTCTCAAAACATAGCTAATTCCCAAAGTTATCCAAAATATATCCAACGAAGAAAGCAGAAGCAGAACTGTGAGGGAAAAGAGACTAGCTGAATGTTTTGACACTGACTGGCGGTGAATGGCAAACGGGATTAAAATAAAAAGACACTGTACCGAAATTCCATGAACATACATTCTCGGAGTTCGGTGTCATCCGCCTTGACAGAATAAAAACTGAAGCAGGCCTGGAGAAGGCCAGGCAGGAGTTATTGAAAAACTGGTAACATCAGCAGACAGCATCAAGCGTGTCTGTCCTCAAGTCTTAAAGAAAACTCAGAATTAATGCTGATTCTGTGTGTGGATCAGTCAGTTTACGGTTTGATCGGTAAGGGTGAGAAGATGCGGAACATTTTAGATCAGGCAGGAAATTGTTCAAAGCGTTAGATTGGCGCGATCCTTATGTATTTGCGGATTGAGGGAGCTCAACAGGTCAACACGCACACGCACATACACTGAGTTTGGCTTTAGCGATGTTAGGACATAAGTACACACTACACTAGTGCTTGCAACCTTGTTTACTGTTTCCATGCAATACCTCTAACAATAGCAGACCAGAATACGCTGGCTCACCCGTCTTTGCGAATCCGACCAGGCAAAAGGTCCCATTGCAGTGATGCTCATGGCAGTGGCTTCCAGAACAGTAGCATTTTATTGTTGGCGGAGTAGCTTCTTCTGTAAATACAAAAACTAGAAATTTTGCTAAAACTCAAACGTATAACAGCTTGTCCACCTTGAGGCAGGCGCACGGCAGCAATAATATATACAAATACCTAAATTTGCAATACATACCCAATAAGAACTATGTTGAGTAATTCCATAACGAAACTGCACATCATAAATTAAAAACGTAAAATCTATATAAAAATCATTACCAGCTTCGGATTCGTAAACTGTTGATGCCATAGAAATAATGAAGAATAATGCTTTCCCTGCGACTAGGACAGAAATTTGCATCCCCTTCACTGAAGGGTGGAGGCTACGAGGTTACGAAGACCCCCAACGGCAGGAAATATGGTTAAGACAATCTCAACTCGTTGGTATCGTTAAACCGTATCCAGTATTAGAACAATATATGGTAACGCTGGCTCCAGAGAACGGCAGATAATCAGAGAACGCATGTATAGAATAATCATTTATTGGAACAACGGTAAATAAGGATCAGTAATTTGATCCTCAGTGAAAAGCATAAATGGAACTTAATTCACACCAGAGCTTGTCACAAAGTTGCCAGGTAACCATTCAAATAAACCGAAGCATGACGAGTTCCCACTATTATACGCAGAATTACAGGTTTAATTATTTAAGGGCATGTCGCTGTGAAGGATCTTGCCTGGAGACTTTCACAATATAGCCCCAATCACGAATAGATTCAAAAGAACAGCAGAACTAGCATTTAGGACCTAAATAGTCAGGCTGGACTTAGACAGTCATGGCAAGACATAATGTACTGATGGTAAAAAATCGTGAAATGGTATAATAGACACATACAATAAAAAGACCCATAATTACCTTGAGTATTGAATATTTAGAAATATACTTCCGCTATGATTAGTGACTGCAAAAAAACAGAAAGACTCCTATAGTTTGACCTAGATCTGTTCTCCGAAAGCTACGAAGATTCAATTGTTTTTGTTCTAGATGATATACATAATGCAGGTTGTAACAGTTTTTGAATTTCCATTCCTGTTTAAGATGTGGTCAAATGTCAATCATCTGAGTTAGCTGGTTAGCTATAGCTAAGTGGCGTATGAGCGGTGGCATTTTGTTTTTGTTTTTCAATAAGTAAGCATGATGCTTCCACTTTCTAAATGTTTAATAAAAAAGTAAACTAGCCATTAATAAGTCGCCGCACCGTTGGTCTCTGACCTACTGATCCCAAGAGTACATAATACATAAGGAGTATGACAGCTGGCATACTCTTATGTATTGTCAGCTTGCTCATCCTCTGCACGCTATCGGCTGACCCCCCCCCGCAAATTGGACCCCAGTGACCCCCCCCCTCAAATTGGTACCCAATCGAAACGGGGGTACGCTCACTCGCTCTATGCTTGTGTGCTAAAGCTCGAAAACACAAGCACTACGTGCGCGAGTTTTGTGTCTGTTTCGAGCTTTAGCACACATGCATAGCGGCCAAAATATTTTGAAGTGAAGTGAAATGAAATATTTTGTTAAATGAAATGAAGTGAAATATTTTGAAGTCCAATTGGCGGGGGGGGGTCAGCTGTTAGCGTGCAGAGGATGTGTCACGCCTATAATACAGAGTATGACTGCTGTCATACTCTTATGTATTATGTACCCTTTGCTGATCCTTTCACTTTCAGTATTCAAATGGGAGTCATCATTAAAGTAGATGTTACTGCTGCACAGCTAGTATATACATACCGCATTATATTGCGGTCTGGTCAGGTCAACCGAAACACTTCATACCTGCACGTTCACGCATTCAAGTTCTTTGTTTAGTACATTTCGTTATCAGTCAGAAGTCAAAATAAAAACGAAAAAGTTTTCTGCTATGGCTTAGAAAAATGCTAAATGGCAGTCAGACTTAGTAGATGAATAAGCTTCACCGAAATAAACTTGCTGCTGACAACAACCTCACTATCATATTTCTAGTTCAATTTACTTTATCTACTGAAACAGTTGTCATTTCTAACTATGCATTATTCATCAGGTAAAGCTTGGGCTTGGTGCAAAAGCAGCGCACAGCTTCCATTCACCCATTATCTTAATAGGCCAGCCAGGTAGAACAGTCGTTTTCTGTGACACGCTTCTTATCTCATTGCAACATGAGCAGGAATACGCAGAGGCTGCTACTAAAGACTTTGGAAGTGATCCAACAATTTTCATCAAAACCACCAAAGCTTTCACATATTCAATGATTTGAACAAAATTAACTTCGCGCTTACGGACAACATACTGGAAACAGACCAACTATGTAGACCAAAGATCCTAGATCAGGATAAAGGAAACGTGGAAATTAAAATAAACTTTGAGCATGCAAATTTTGTCCTCATTAAGACGGGAAACGTCAGCTGACAAATAAGGATTAAATATGGATTGAAGTAAGCATGCTTTCCAGCTGATGCGCTAGGGATACTTAAAAGTTGAAGCTTTGAATCAAGTGAAAAATAAACTCTAACGGGTTGTTGAAATGCCGTAATTTAGACGCAATCACAAATTTGACATCATAACCATTATCAACATACCTAGGAATGTTGAATTATCCAATTAATATAATAGCGGATCAATCTTCAGTTAGTTTAACTTACTATTAACTCAACCCTTCTCACGCTCAAAGTTAAAGGGTTAAACATTTCCTGTTAAGTTAATAGCTTAAAGACTTAAGATTTGAATATTTTTTATGTCAAGGTACTAAAACTATGACGATGAGCTGACGATCTTTTACTTCTGTTTTCATCAGTATTAGTTAAATTTAAAGAGTGACTGTGGTGGTGTTGTTGACCTGGTGGTAAATTTAAATGGTGGTATTTAAATGGTGTTAAACGTTAACCAGATGGTAAAAGCGGATATCCCAAGTCGGCATTACATTTGCTGAAAGCGATATCTGTCCTATATCCCAATTCTGCAGTCTAATTGTTAATAGAATTATCATATGACATCGTGAAACTAAAAACTTAAATCTGGGGTTTACTCTTTAAATATGTAGAAATATTTTTACTTAAATAGTAGGCTTACAGTAGGATTAAGAAACTGTCTTTGCTATTGTTGATATGCGAAAGGGCATGTTTTTATGTCCGGGTACTCGGATCGGGGTCTTATCCGGTCCGGGCTTAGACACAGAGCCAAATCTGTGATGGCTTAGCTTAACCGATATCAACTGGATTTTTGGGCTGACTGAATGAATTTTTTGAATCTCAAGGTTGAGGTGCCCAAGACTGCAACACTTCTGGCTGGGCTGGTGGACCAAGTAGAAACCGAGGAGAGACCGAAGATATGAGGCGTCGGAACTCTTTTGTACCCACGAAACCATGTCCTAGAAGAGAGAAAGTAAGAGGGAGGTTCAGCTTTTCATTCAGAATTGAAATTAACGAATTTGACCATTCCCCTTCCGCTTCGAAGACAGAGATGTTAACCCAGTACACCACCGAGACATCAACTTAGCATCAGGCTTATCAAATGATTCCTATGCCTGTTTCCCTTAGAGCCCATCACAGCTTAATAACAGACAT
The DNA here is from genome assembly GCA_030248195.1 of Trissonchulus latispiculum. NCBI lineage: Eukaryota > Metazoa > Nematoda > Enoplea > Enoplida > Ironidae > Trissonchulus > Trissonchulus latispiculum. Next base: position 10,547 of record JASAND010007194.1, on the reverse strand, counting down.
TGAGCAAATTTAGCGTATACAATTGGATGCGTAGCGTATAATTGTAAGTGCGCGCGTACACTGCTCTAAAATAGACCTTGAAAATAAATATTTGACTTTTAACCGTTATGTCTGGATTTCCAAAGTTTCAGCAAATGCCTAAATAAAAGAGAACAAAAACCTCAACACAAAAACAGCTAACTAGCTTTCATGTCATGGTAACATGGCGAGGCAGCTTAATGAAGTTTTAGCACGTCGTGCGTGAGCGTTCTTTGAAGATGAGCTACAAAATGAAGGTATTTAATATTATCATCACTCAAAAGATTCATATCATCTCTGAAAGCTTCAGATTCTACAGAGGAAAAGGAGAACAGGTTAATAGTGTATTTGAGGACAATTCAACACCTTTAAGAGATATTTAAGGTGGAAGTCAGGATCAATAAGTGAAGAGCCAATAAACTGCAATACCAATTGCATGGATAAGGCAAAACATTGTAACTTGGGATATTATTATTCGGACAACGTTTTCTGGAAACTGCTGAAAACGGTTTTAGAAGAACACCTACAAGGAAAGCCAACAAGCAGACCAGAAGTTTTTGGTTGCGTAGAGATACAGCGGCTAAAATTCCCATCCTGTTTATCTGTATTTTAGACTGAATGATTGCGACTATGTGCTTATTTTTCTAATTGCAAGGAAACAGTTAATAAGTGCTGCTATTCTTTCAATATTGCTGGATGAGAAGGTGAACATTGAAGCAGATATAGGAACATAAAAGCAAAATATCAGCTCATTAAATAATTGCCCAATTTTGTTGTAACCAGGTAACTGAGTATTTGTCAATTTAGATTGGCGCTTACATGGAATGCTATCCAAGCAACCTCTTCACATAATAAAGGGCCTAGTTCCAGCATTAGGTTGTGTAAATTAAAAATATATATAGTTTGTCGCAGGGGTACCAAGAAGGCTTTTTAGCTATGACTCCAAACAAAGCAGATTAGGGCATGCCATGATAGAACTGGCTGTAAGGAGACTGAGAGATTTGCTAGCAGGGATACTTAAGCGTTACGCCTCCTATACCTATCAGAAACACTTGTCACCCATCCAAAGGCAAGTTGAGGGCAACGTCAAGGAATTCACTAAAAGCTCATACATAAGCCAATCTCTCATATTTTGCAACAATCATTTAATTTGTTCCAATAATAGGGTGGGCAATTTAATTCACTCAAGCCAACTTTCAGTTAAGGATTTTAGTGCAGACGTTGTAGGCGTTATTCCAGGATTTCAGGGAAGGAAACCTAACCTTATCTGTTAACTTTATTCTGTTAACTTTATGATCAGAAATAGCAGAAGTGAAAATAAAATTCGAATACATATATACATATATATATAGTGTTAAAATTTATGAGATATCATTCATTTTTACATGTAAATAAATCAATTTTCTACATGTTTGAACTGAAGAATTTATATGCATCTTCACAAATTTATGAATCAATACTATTTATCGTAAATAGGATTAATTAGGATAGCAGCTTCTAATGGAAGATCTCCAAGACTTTGAACACCTACAACTAGCAGCAATAGCAACGGCCGTATTGAAACAGTGCAATCGCTTGTAACTCTGAGCGTTTATATGGAATTTTTCTTTGTAAGTGGTTCAGCACCATTGTGGTTCATTTTGCGAACCGAACTATGAAAAAAATCAAGAAGACCAAGAATAGAAAACTTGGACCCCAAACCAAACTGCCGTGCGGTTATTGCAGTCACCCCCAAGGCAACGGTAGTCATCCTTTCCGACTGCTGTTGCCCCCGCATGACAGTGACGAAGATTTCTGAAAACTAGTTGGCTTGCTCCTAAGCCTTGGGTGAAAAATAGGGCTGCAGAAAACAGGAGGGTGGGGAAGGCGAGCGCTCGCGGAAGAAAGAATGAAAAGTCCGCGGATAACAAAGAAATTTATCAAAGCCTATTATGAGCATTGACACAGGGGGCCTTTTTCACCCATCTATGCCTATGCATAAAAAATTCCCTTAAAAGTTAACTAAAATTAAAAAATTAAATTGCTTCTTTCCCCTTCTTTTATATGTTTACTTGGTCTATCCTGACAGCCTCTATCTCACAGTCATCTATTTTTTGTTGTAACCGTGGTTTATGAAAGCGCTACTATTGGTTTGATAACCGCATAATTTGTTTAATTTGAAAAGTATTCCATTGTATTAATTAAGTAGTTTAATTCCTATTAACGTTATGCAATGTGTCAACTTAGCTAGCGGTTATGGCTTGGCAGTCGGTCGATTTTCCTGTTCCTGAGGCTCATGTGGATCCGTTTCGAGGGCACCGGAGAATGCCCAAGGCATTCTCCCCAAAGTGCGATTTTAGAGAGCACCACTAGATAAGGTAGATAAATTATATGCAATATATTTAGGCTAAACTAATCAGGCAATTGGTGTGTATTGTGTGACCTATTTTGAAATAATTATGTAAAATTAAACATTTTTTAACTTAATACATGTTGGCACGAGTTACACAAGGGTACCACAGTATTCCACAAGTGCTACTGTCCTCAAACGCTTATTAATGTCAGCCGTTTCTTTTTATATATCTGTCCTTTTTGCTTTTAGTCGGAGCTCAAAGTTTAATTCTTTTAGACTTTTTACAAGTGTAAGACTATGATTTAAATTAAGGCATTTTAGGTTAAAACTAGCATTTTGTGAATGAGTACCTTCGACAGTAAAAGATTTCGAGGTCATGCGTTTTCATGATACAAAATGGTGAAGGTTAAAACTAAATGATGAAAATTCATGCCGAGCATGGATCATACATATAATTTGTAAGTAATCTATCCAAGATTTTCTTAATTCAGTGCAAAAATCGGAGTGACCAAGAAAAGGAGAAGTTAAAGGCTTTAGTAGACCAAAAATTTCAATACCACACTTGCTGATCACGTGGAACGCCGATCCTCTCGTTCCTCTATTCGCGTTTTTTGCCTCTCCCCTGGATCCTCTCCTGGCCTCTTTCCTGGATCGTTACTTTGATGAAGTATAAACCGGCGAAGAAAGCAGTGCTTTGAAAGTTTAATTTGGTATTAATTCTCCTGACTTGGTAAATAAGATTCAACCGAAACTGTGCATTAAAGTTCCAAGCTTATCTATCTAGGAAAGCAAGGACCTGGTCAAATCAGCTACTACTCTGACATAATGACTATAATCATGCAATTAAATAAAGCTTAAGTGTATCTTCAAATCAGCTCAACTTAGAGAGCACATTATGGTTCCCCTTATTCAGTCTGAAAAATTTATAAGACTGGCAATATGAGAATATATAATCGTAGACGCATCTAAAAACTTATACAAAGAAAAGGTAATAGGAAATATATTCCTAGCTTGCAAGAAAACAAAATTCTCTATAATTAAATTAAATTTCAACTGATTTAGGTTTGGATGCTAAATCTAAGCTACCATTAATTTTAAAAATATAGCTACTTTCATGGGAAAACACATTAATCCAATTTAAAATACTTCCTTAATCTAAACTACCTTATAATACCAATTAATCTTCGTTAGAAAAGTGGTAAAAGAAGGTTTTCTATGACATGGACACAAAATAGGAATTGGTTTATGGGAATAACTAAAGCCAGCCCCCCTATACCTCACCTGTCCTTAAGCTAGCCAGACTTAATTTTGCCTTTCATACTTTCAGCACCAGTTGAAGTCCCTGGTGATATAAAAGCAGAAAATTGCTTCCCATCTGCACAACTAAAAGTATCTTCTGACCAAAGTGGTGAAGTGATTATATAACTGGTTAAATTTGATCAGTGTTGACTAAAGTGACCATAATAGCTGTTGGTCTGGTCTCTATGCACAAACACCGTAACGTGCTACTGATACAAAATAATCGTTAACAATGTAACTGCGAATGATTTATATCATAAAACAGCACCGTCATATCAAATAGGACGGTAGTGGGACACTTCGCCACACTTTAATTGCTCTTTTGTAAATGTGATAGGGAATGTCCTTTACACTCAATTAAAAACGAGAAGGAAAGGGAGGGGGCAGGACAAACTATGTATTAAACATGAGACAATTTTGATAAACTACAGCAATAAAGTATATATTGACCAATATGGTTTTCTATTGTTTTTCAATACTTCTATAGCAATGTTAACTATAAAAAGCATAGCCTTATTTTGGCTTTATTTTAATCTGAAATTATAGGTTTTGCCTGCAAACTCTTTCATCTTTAAATCGAAACACATTTTGTTTTTTACGAAATTAAAGAGAATTTTTTAATTTAAATTTGTGGAAATGAAATTTTATTTTTAACTAATATTTAGATATTATTAACACTTTATAAAAATTTAAATAAAAAACAACAAACATTAAACATACTAACAAATCCTTCACATTTTATAGCTGTTGCCCCCTCTTTCATCATTACAGTTAAAACCTTTCCTAATATTTAAGTCTAAGGTCAAGTACCCAATCAGAACAATAGTGTGGCGAAGTGTCTCACAATCAAATAGGACGAACAGTAAACACAAAGCTTAGTCAAACTGATACGAATATTCGAATATACGAATATATTTCTCTATGATTAATGCCTTGTATCCCTCGTGGATCCGCCTGCTGGCCCGCGTTTACCTCATTTTCTTGATACGAATATTGTAATTTTGTCTTAAAAACATTTACTTGTTGTTTGAGATACTTAACCCATATGATATCACCAAAGCGAACGTGGAGGAATGGGCGACCAATTTTCCAAACGTTCCATTCCAATACATATACTCCTCAGAAAATCTAAATGTTTAAACGACAGACGTGATAAATTTGAATATATTCCGGGTCCCTTCAAGGGAACATTTTAAGGCTGAATGAAAACTAATTTTAGAGTCGCCCTAATAAAATGTGCTTTCTTGACGTTCCTTTAGAGATCAACTGTGCTGCCCAATTTGTAGACTAAATTGTATTCCCGGCGGCAAACTACCAAGATTAATGTTTCAACATCCTTAGGCCTCCATTTTGGTGGTAACATGTTCATATTTCTATTTACTCCTCTTGCAAGCTAACTTTTCATCTGACAGGCACCAAAATTTGGAAAACTTGGAACAAAAGGGGAACCTAAGTCTCAATTTCCAGTTTTCCTCTCAAACCTTGGCGCTGGACTATAAAAAGTTATCGCCAAAGCATAAATTCAAAAAAGGACAAAGCAATACCGCAAACGAAGCAAAGCTTCTCTTTGAGTAGCAAACTTAAAAAATGAAATTTCCAGCCTCTACGTAGGCATTTGCAGTCGCAGATTCTGGGCTGATAAAACGTGCTTAAAATAATGACAGCACAATGTGTCAATAAAAACTAATACTGAGGTGTCTTAATACTTATTTAACAGAGCATGCATTTATCGGTTTATTTTATTAGTTGCATGAAAATCTGAAAAATTTTACTTTTATTCGGCAGTACCTATAAAAAACGGCCCACGTCAAGACAGAAGTTAGAACCCCCAGAACCCCATCAGAAAAAAAGTCTCTCAAGTTTTTCATGCGTTTGTATCCAGCACTTGCTAACTATGGCTACGTGACTACGTTGCGGATCTATTGTATCTGACACTTTAATTGATGATATGTTGATAATGTGTAATATTTGTATCTCAGTTATCAAACTTGTGACATATAACCGGAGTGTGCTAGGGGGTCCTCCTGACTTCTCTGAGGAATTTAGAATGAAAAATTAATGTGAATAACATCCAATGTCCACAATAGGGTATCAATCAGGACGATAAGATGAACAAGATCGCAATGGATCTAAGTTCAGGCAATGCACACAGTTTTCAAAATCCTGGACTCCCGAACCCTCAGAAACTCCAGCAAACACTTAAAGCTAAATAGTAGAGGATCAAATCTCCAGAAAATATCACAAGCAAGAACCCACAAGCAAGAACATCCCAAGAACCCCATCAAAATATTGAAACTAAATGTATGTAGTTACGGATCAAATCTCATCGAAAAGTTAAGAACCCTCAGAACCCCACGAACCCCCATCAAAAAATGAAACTACACATAGTTATAGAACAAATCTCTACAAAAAATTAAGAACACCCAGAACCCCAAGAACCCCCATGAAAATAAAAGCACCAAGAGAAACAATTAGTAGGCCAGAACGCATCAAAAAGTGACTTTTATCTTGACATGGGCCTAAAAAACCTTTCGACCTTTCACAGAATCTTTACAAACAAAAGTGAGGAGAGGATTAGGAGAGCTCAGACAGGCAAAACTTTAAATTCCTGAGGAGGGGCAAAATGTTTGAATAGGCTTTCTTTCAGCAGTTTTGCCAAAAGGCATCAACTCACGAAATTTTCGATGCAACAGAGATTACAGAAAAATCAGCTAGGGGCCTAAATTTCCATAAAACCCATTAAGGAAGATTAAACTCAAAGATGATGAAAACAATTTTAGTCCAGGCTAATTCCCACGTTTGCACTGTCTGGCAACACAAGCTTCGTGCCTATCTTTGGCCAAAATAAAAGACCTTAGTCTATAATGAAATTTTTCATACGTCAGTGCCGATGCTTAAGAAAGGCCAACGAAAGACAAACCGACTACACCAAAGCTCACCTCCATAAGTAACCTTATGTTGTTGAGAACATTTATAACAGCATCTGTTGATTGGATTAGTAACTTAGTAACTTTGTAGATCATTGCATTTTCCTGCATCAAGCTTTTTTTACAAAATCGAACAAGCATGGTGACTTTTGCTTGCATGCAGATGTCAGAGATAACACGCAATCTGTTCAGCCTTTTAGCGTAAATTGTCTGATCTCGCGTTAAAGTTGAGTATGGTGGTTTCCGAAGTCGCAGAAGACCTTTTGTTTTTGCTTTTTGCTGACTAAGAATAAACGTAATGCATGTTAAGCTGGGAAGTTTAGCGAGGAGCAAGTTTGCCCAAAGGGACAAAGTTACATAGTTTCGGGCAGCAGTGGAATTCCGACTGGGAACTTCAGTATGGTCAAGGTTACATTGCGAGACTAACTCAGTAGGATTTACTATTTGATAATACTAGATACTACTGTTTGAAAAATTGGAAGGAGTGATCCTCAAGAAGGGAATATGATTTTAGGATGCATGTGTCGACGGCTGGTCAGCGTGGCTAACCGACTGAGCCTAGGAAGCGATACACATACAGTATAAATATGAATCAGTAAATAGTACACGTAATGCATGTACAATATAATAACGTGGTGGTAAGATTAGGAGAAGCACTAATCCCATCAAAACTAAACAATGAATATCCATAAACGTTATGCTTCACAAGATCCAAAGTTACTTGGAAACAATTAGTTGAGTCAAGAATTGGAGTAAACTAGATTAGTCAACCGCATTCTTTACAGGAATAGTTGTTAAGGTACAAGAGAAGCTACTGAGGTCTGAGATCTGCTGGATGTATAGACTTTCCCTTTGTCTAGCTTGTTAACACAAGGAAAGCTTTCGTGGCATGAATAGGTAGGATGATTTAGAATAGGTAGATGGCTAAAGTGACTATCAGCTCAACTAACCTATTAATCAAACAAGTTAGGGCTCATGTAAATATTATGATCTTGACGTTCACCTAGTAACAGCGATCACGTGTCACAACTTCTGAAATGATAGGTAGAATCTCAGTCACTGCAGCTCAATCACTCACTCTCTCAAATGACATTAGCACATTTACTCAGACCCAACGGAAGCCGATTCAGGTTTATGCTAAATTTAGACACCTCAAAATTGATACAGACCAAATATACTAATTCGTTTGGTTTACGAATTTGCATCAGAGCATAATTTTGGAAATAATATATAAAATCAGTTGTGGGAAGCTGTCGTTGAAAGATGAATCAGATACTGCAAGATCAAAAGAAGAACTGATGAGTTTGGGAGGATGTTGAGTTTTAAAATATTTTGAACATCTATTTATTTAATAAGATTACATTATCTGTTGTTTTTCAGCATGGACGCTGAGGGTTGTGAAAAGCGCTCTGCTGGGAAACTCAAGGTTACACTGCCCAATTTCGAAGAAGAAAGAATTAGAAATATTTTTGTTCAAAAGAATCCTGCGGTCATTTTGGTCATTTCTATCATTTTCAAAAGCTCGTTAAACATTGTTTCATATTCAACAACTTAATTAATATTATCTTGCAAGCGAAGTATAGACACCGGCGTCTTCAATTCCTTGGCATGTTGATTATAGCCATAGAAAATTTTCATGAGCTCTGTTTGTAGTTTACCACTGAGATTCGGTGGGATTGTTTCAGATTCCATGCAAACTCATTTAGGTATTACGAAAAGTATCAGCAGTTTTCTTTTAATGAAAGCGCCCATTCGTTAGAACGTTTGTACCAACCAAAACAGCGCAGAAGCCTCCTTTGGCGGATCTTGCAAGTTAACTCATCATAAAAATTTCTGGGTAAGGTTACTAAAGTTGAAAATGTAAATGGAGTAACACTGATAAAATAGGCAGTGAAATTACTAGATTCACAGGAACAAGGCCTATGCAAACATTGTGGGAACATCTCAAGCCTTTTTTGTAACCAACTATTATGAGCGTCACAGTTCAGAACTCGGACTGAAAGAGTTTTAGCAAAAAAAGGACATAAAGTCAAGACTTCTCCACAGAAGGCATTTAGGTCACAGCATGGGACAACCCATCTTCTTCTTCTTCTTTCTTTCAGTTAAAGCCTAAATGGAATTAATGATTCTCAAAATATAAACCGTCAACCAACTGCTATTCTGTGTCTACTACTCTACTCCCTCACAATCGATTACATGCAAATGAATAGATACCTCCTCAAATCACATTGTATTTTCAGTCGAAGCTAGGATTGTTACAGATTATTATGTGTGACAGCGACTTTCCACGTTTACTGGAAAAGTAAATGTTTGGAAATTGAAGCTAAAATAGGGATTTGAACATTTTCAGCAAGCTTCATCATAATTTGAAGACTGTCAAGACGATAAGTTCATGTTGCAAATTTTGGTTTGTTAACCTTCATGTCTATCGGAACTATCACTGTTAACATAATTAATGTCAACACTGCGTTAATACGTCTCCTTACTTTCAATAAACTACGATATAAAATGTATATGTCGCAGTAAAGTAGTACATTTAGTGATGTACTACATCCCTAGAAAATTTCAGTGATGTACTACATCACTAGTCAAGTTGTACATCGGACTTCAAAGGTCTCAAATGTACAACTTTACTGACAAATTTCAGTAATGTAGTACATCACTGAGTGATTGTCAGTGATGTAGTACATCACTAAAACGTTTTCAGTAAATCAGTACATTTATGTTTGCTTCCTGTCTTTATGCTATAGAGGGAGAAGATTACAGACTGAAGACCTAAGGCTATTGACAAGATCTAATTCGAGAAATTTAAACAATAGAAGGAATAGATTACTGTAGGATAATTTTGAAAACTAAGTTTGGTTTAAACAATACACTATGTATTTCTATTTGATAAATGCTGTTGTTTAATGTTTTCCACTTATACCTACTAGGACTTAACGTTTTAAACAAAGTATTTTTGCGGTGACCTGAAACATATTGTAGATTTATTGCAGGCTCCCAGCCCTCTTCCAATTTTAAAATTAAAATGAAAAACTATGAACCTTATCATCCGCCAGCCTAGCTAAAACTTAGCGTAATCTTTATGTTAGCTTATCATTTTTATACTGGAAACAAGAAAAGAAACACAAAAGTTAACTGTTAAATTGAGTTTAAGTTTAAAAAGTTTGACAAAGTCAAATATATGCATTGCTTAAACCAAACTCAGCTTTCAAGTTTTTAATTCTAATAACTACTATTTTAATATCAAAATTGCCATAAAAATAGAAAAACTCAATAAATCGGCAGGCTTAGTTTTCAAAATTATCTGTTCTCCCAATTTTCAACATTTGCGTCCTTTAACTTTATCGGAGAGGAGGAAGCGTCGAAGCAACAGGAACTGCCTGATGAAGGATCCTCGTGGTCCGAAACCGGTCGCAAAGTAAAGGTGGGTCTGTAATTTTGGGTGTTCACGTTTTGGCCTGATATATTTATTTGATGTCCTTGCATCCTTGTGGATCCGTGAACATGCAGCTGTTTTTACCTTTATCAAAATTATCTGTTCTGTAATCTGTTCCTTCTATTGTTTAAATTTTTCGAATTACATCTTGTCAATAATAGCCAATGATCAATAGCCTGGTGGTCGAACGAGTCTCAAAGGGCCGCACTGCACCGCCTTACAAACTCATATTATGAGGGGGCTCTCGCGCGCCCCTATAATAAAGACAGGAAGCAAACATAAATTACTGATTTACTGAAAACGTTTTAGTGATGTACTACATCACTGACAATCACCCAGTGATGTACTACATTACTGAAATTTGTCAGTAAAGTTGTACATTTGAGGTCTTTGAAGTTCGATGTACAACTTCTGACCAGTGATGTAGTACATCACTGAAATCTTCTAGGGATTTAGTTTAGTTTAGTTTGGTTTTATTCGACCAATTGTCCAATGAACAAAGTTAGTACAAAACAAAAAGAGCAAATACAAG
>JASAND010007193.1:0-29010 GCA_030248195.1 Trissonchulus latispiculum | reverse complement strand
CAATATTTCTTCATTTTTGCTCATTTGTTTGAAAAAAAATTGATTTTTTCAAAAATTTTGAATTCCCCCCCCCCCCCCCCCCCCCCCCCCCCCCCCCCCCCCCCCCCCCCCCCCCAAAAAAAAATTTCGAATTTTTAAATAATCTTGAGGCAAAATTTTCAAAAAAATTTTGAGGGGTGGGTCTTGGGCAAAATTTGGTGTGTGGGTCTGGAATTTGGCAATTTGGGGGTGGGGTTTGCGTCAAAAATTTCGAGCTTTTCTTCACTTTTCCATTTGGGGGGAGGGGTTCCTCCCACCCCCCCCCCCCCCCGCTCACCCGGGGGGGGGGGGGAGGGGCAAGTGCAAAAAAAAAAAAAAAAAAAAATCGGAAATTTTGAAAACCTATCCACATTGTTTCTAGCCAAAAATGGCCCTTTTTGCCATAAAATCTACTATTTTCGACATAAATCTACTCCAAAACTACTCGTATTGCGTTCTACAACCTGTCCATTCCAGTTTTTAACTATTTCTAAACCAATTTTTCTGAAAATTTGGAAAAAATTTCAAAATTTTTTGCAAATACTTGGCATTTTTTCTCTTGCGGGGATCTCTCATTTTAGGGGGGGGGGGGTCTGAGTCGGCATGGGGGTGAGACAGTCAAGGTCGGGTATGGGGGGTGGGGGGTCTGGCATTCTCATGTGGGGAGTCTCAGGAGGGCAACCCGTGAGCCTGGTACACCAATTGGGGGGGGGGGGGGGTGGCGCTCTCCCCCTCAAAAAAAAATTTTGGGAGGGGGGGTGGTTTGGAAAAATGGGTACTATAGAAAATCCCCCTTAAAAAAAAAATTGGGCATTTGCATCACCCTCCTGGTACTCCCTTTACCCTCCTCTGAGACTTAAAATTCGAGGGAATTATGCCATGCTCCCCAATCGGCTCGGCTCCCACGTTTATAAATTACCTATTCTCACCCTTTCTGTCCAACCGCATTCATGACTAGCTACTTGGTTGGCTTTTCATCAGAAAAGGTGCAAATATTCGAATATTTCGAATTTCATTACTACGCAAGCTACTCAAGGCTTATTTAAAAACCACAAAAAAGTGTAGTTGAAGGAGTAAAAAACACTCTCGCGTAGTCCCTTATCTTCCGACAAGTTGATAGATATATAGCGCATACATAGGTGTTCTTATATGTATAAGCTCTTCCCCCTAAAATGGAAAAGTGCCGACTGTTCATCGAAATTTTGGAGGCAGACTTTACTCTCAAAATCGGCCAAATCCCAGAATTTACCCACCTAAATTTGCTGTGACTTAATTCTCAAAATTTTGAAAATATTGCCTCAAAATTAGTAAAAATTAGAAATTTTTTGGAAAAATTCGAAATTTTTGCAAAAAATCCAAGTTTTTCAAATAAATGAGCAAAAATGAAGAAATATGTTTGATTTTTAGTTGGAAATAACGCTTTTTTAGCAAATTTGCGAATTTTTTCTAAATTTTTGAATTCATCGATCTCTCGATTCGATTTTTGAAATCAGCGACTCACGATTCACTCCTTGGGGGCAACTTCTCAGCCAAATCGGAGACAAAAAATTTTTCTAACCATACCGGGGACAAAGGCTAAAAAATCGCCCCCCCCCCCATCTAAATAAGTGCCAAAATTTTTTACCCCCCCCCCCCAAATTCAATTTTTCCGGACCCCACCCCACCTCCAAACGGCTGACCCTACCTCTTTTGGTTACTCCCGAACCCCCCAGCACTTTTTTGTGGCCATTAAGTTAGCTAAAAGTGGTTATTTTTTTTTGAAAAATTTTCTTTTCAAATTTTGGCTTAAAACTGGTTTTAAACTGTGTAAAAACGCCTAAAAACGATAAAAATGAGATTTTCTGACAAAAAAGCGTTAAATACAGAAAATTTTTTGCGTTTTTAGGCTATTTTATAAATTTTTTGAGGTCCGAATTTTGGGGGGGGTTCGTGGGGTATATACTCCCCATCACATTTCGGGGTCGACCACTAAATTTCCAAGTTTACCCCCCCCCCCCCCCCCAACCATAGGTGTAACGGAGATTTGGGGTGGGGGAGGCTCCCCCCCCCACCGTTTCGAGGGGGCCCCCTCCGGCGACCCCCCCAACCCCCCCCCCCTACAGACCCCCCCCCCAACCCCCTCCCCCAAAAAAATTTTCATTTTTATGGCAAAAAGGGCCATTTTTAGCCGTTTCTAATGATGAAAAACAGCTAACCATAAAGTACTCTTAACATTAGACAGTGGTTTTAAACTCAAAATCTTGATTGCCCACATTTTTCCAAGTCCAAAATAAGGCCAACATTTATTCATACGATCCATAATACAGTTAAAAACGTGTATTTCTCATAATAATAAACAGTTCAAGCCAAAATTTCGATCTTTGAAAATTTTTCAAAATTAACCCAAAAAAAACCAAATTTTTGCCCATTTTTCCCGCCTGCGGCCCCACAACCCCCCCCCCCCCCAGTTGGGGGGGGGGGACGTCCCCCAATCAAGTTTTGGGGGAGGGGGGTTGAAAAGGATAAGGGGGGCTACCCCCCCAACCCCCCCCACCTTACACCTATGCCCCCAACCACAGGAAGAACTTTTTGGGTAAAATCGTTGTAAATTGTTGCGCAAGGTACAACGATTTTACCATGAATTTAGCAGGAATTTTTAATGAAATTTTAATAATTTTTAATGGATTTACAATGATTATATCCGATTTTTCCATGAGATTTTAATGGATTTACAATGGTTTTACTTCGATTTTTATACGTATTTACAATATTTTTAGGACGTTGTAAAATTGTTGTAAATCTGTTGTAAAATCATTGTAAATGCAATTGGACCAATTTACAATGTTTTTACAACTTTTACAACGAAGTTACAACGTTTTTTAACGATTTTACCATGTGGTAAACTTGTTGTAAAATGGTCGTAAATGTGTACAACGTTTTTACAATGCTCCAAAATAAGTTTTAACAATTTTATAACAGATTTACCACGTTGTAAATTCATTGTAAAATCATTGTAGAAACGTTGTAAACATTTACCACGCTTTTACAACAAGTTTACCACATGATAAAATCGTTAAAAAAACGTTGTAAAAGTTGTAAAAACATTGTAAATTGGTCCAATTGCATTTACAATGATTTTACAACAGATTTACAACAATTTTACAACGTGGTAAAAATATTGTAAATACGTATAAAAACCGAAGTAAACCATTGTAAATCCATTAAAATCTCATGGGAGAAATCGGATATAATCATTGTAAATCTATTAAAAATTACTAAAATTTCATTAAAATTCGTAGTAAATTCATGGTAAAATCGTTGTACCTTGCGCAGCAATTTACAACGATTTTACCCACCAAAGTTCTCCCTGTGGACACTATGGTTACCACCAGGCGCGTAGCCAGGGGGCAAGGGGGGCATGCCCCCCCCCCGAAATTGGGTTGCCCCCCTGGAAATTTCTGCCATCAGGAAATATTTATGACGCAGACAGCAGCTGTAGGCTGCTGGCCGCTGAGCCTAGAAATTGATGAAAACTAAAACAATTTAGAACTAAAATCCGTATATTTTCGCGCCTTCGGCGCGAATTGTAATTTCTTCGGCACTTATTTAGATGGGGGGGCGATTTTTTCGCCTTGGTCCCCCCTTATGGTTCGAAAAAAACTTTTTGTCTCCGATTTGGCTGAGAAGTTGCCCCAAGTGTAAATCGAGGTCGCTGATTTCAAAAATCGAATCGAGAGATCGATCCGATTGATCGATCGATCAGTAGAGTCGATCGATCAAAATCAATCAAAACATTTTTTGTCTCCGATTTTCGCGAAAAGTTGCCCCTAGGGTAATTCGGGGGTGCTGATTCCGAATCTGCACTCGAAATTTCATAAAAATCGATCCTGCGCCCGCAAAAATCGATTTTCATCGATTTTTCAAAAATTCGTCAATAACTCGATTTTGGCAGCTCGGATCGAAATTTCGACTGCAGATTCGGAATCAGCGCCCCCAAATTGCCAAAGAGACGACTTTTCGCGAAAATTGGTGAGAAAACATTTTTTGATCGATTTTACTGATCGAGCGATCGATAAGATTGATCTTTCGATTCGATTTTTGAAATCAGCGACCTCGATTTACCGGATAAATTTTACCCTAGGGGCAACTTTTTAGCCAAATCGGAGACAGAAAATTTTTTCGAACCATAAGGGGGGACCAAGGCGAAAAAAATCGCGCCCCCATCTAAATAAGTGCCATTTCTTCATCGTCAATTTTAAAATGTTATTTCAATTTACGTCATCACAAATCCTATATATATACCAACAGGCGAAGGCCAACCAACCAACCATACTATCAGGCAAAGGCTTTGGCTGAGAAAAAGGATCGTTTAGATCGATGCCGGGAGTGGCAGATCGGCTGACCGAGGACGAACTGGCTGATGATTGGCTTCTCGTTGGAGAGTCTAGAGGGCTGCCAAATTGAGAACTGGGCGTAGGATTGGTCAAAAATTTTGGGAGGATTCCCCCCCTCCAAAGGAAACTATGGTCACCACTACCAGGGGGTGGGGCCGTGAGGGTATCCCCCCAAAATTGTCGACCAACTTTACCCGCTCCCAGATTTTTTGACTTTCCCTCCCCCCACTTTTGGTTACCCCTCCGAACCCCTCCCAGCACTTTTTGGGGCCAAATGGTCGTTTTTTGAAAAATTTTTTCTCAAATTTTGGCTTAAAAACTCCGTTTTAAAACAGTGTAAAAACGCCAAAAACGATAAAAACAAGTCTTGTTTTAACGACAACAGTGTTAAAATACAGAAAATTTTGCGTTTTTAGGCAATTTTTTGGATTTTCTGAGGCCCAAATTTGGGGGGGGTTCGCGGCATTCGAGGGGTTTCTACTCCCCATCACATTTCGGGAATCGACCACCAAATTTCCGAAGTTTGCCCCCTCCAACCAAAATTTCCGGTGAAACTATGGGTGTCCTGTAAGCCTTTGGGGGGGGGGTTGTCGCGCCGAAGGCTTGGCTTTAATTAGTTACAAAAATTTAAATTAATTTAAATTATCTTTTCAAAAGTGTTCAAATTGCTGGGTTAAAGTGTTTATTATTGCGAGGAATACACATTTTTAATTGTATTATGGACCTTATGACCATAGGTGTAATTGGGGGGGGGGCAACCCCCCAGCCATTTTTACAAACCCCCCAAAAATTTTTGGGGGCTCCAGGCCCCCCCCAACAGGGGGGGGGGGGTAGTCGCCGAAGGCGCCGAAGGCGCGAAAAAAATGGCTATGTTTAGGGTAAATTCTGCAAATTTTTTCAAAAAAGTCCAAATTTTTGGTTTAAAGTGTT
Organism: Trissonchulus latispiculum; assembly: GCA_030248195.1. Lineage (NCBI taxonomy): Eukaryota > Metazoa > Nematoda > Enoplea > Enoplida > Ironidae > Trissonchulus > Trissonchulus latispiculum. The sequence continues at coordinate 23,689 of JASAND010007193.1, read as the reverse complement.
TATTATTGCGAGAATTACACGTTTTTAACGGTTTTATGGACTTTCTGGCTTAATATTGACCTTATTTTAGACTTAGAAACATGTTGCCAATCAACTTTTCGAGTTTAAAACCCTTGTCTAATGTCAAAATTACTTCATAGTTGAATGTTTTTTGGCATTAGCAATGGCTGAAAATGCAATTTTTGACATAAAAATGGAAAAATTTGGGGGGGGGGGGTTTGGGGGATCTACTGGGTTAACATGTATGTGTTAACATGTTACATGTTTACAAGTGGGTTTGTATTTTAGGCAAAAATAGGTTGGGGGACGCCCCCCCCAATAGTGGTGGGGAGGTCTAAAAGTGGGGGGGGGGGGAATAAAATGCTTAAAATGCTGTATAAATAGCCTGTTTTCCACATACACTGCTGTAAGTATGCTTAAACGTGCTCAAAAATCAAGTTTTAGCACCAAAAAGGCTATTTTTGATCAAAAATTTCCGGCGAAGCCTGAAAAATTTTGAAAATTTTGACCAAAAATCCTAAAAATTTGGCAATTTCTGGGCACCTTAGGGTGAGTGGGGGGGAAGCCCTAAAAAGTGTGGGTGGGGCCGAGTGGGGGGGCACCCCCCCCCCCCCCCCCCCCCCCCCCCCCAAAATAAACCCAGGTCTAAAAAGGCCCCCCCCAACCCTTTGTGCCTTTGTGCCCCAAAAATCACAAAAATCACTAAAACATGACTAATTTTAAGTGTTTTAAGCTGAAATAGCGTAAATTACGTTAATATCTGCGAAGCTGGAAAATGTTTTGAAAAGTTAGGGTAAAAATGGTGGAATTAGGCAATTTTTTGGGTTATGGGGGAGGTCGCCGAGTGGGGGGGGCCGAGTTTGTAGAATCTGTCCGAGGAGAGTACTCATGTACATTTTACATGCGACGAAGGAGCATTTTTGGTTCCTGGGGGAATAAGTGCTGACGATGCGGGAAATGTTTTAACGTTGTTTGAATTGGTTTTTCTGCGCTTTTTTGGGGCATTCGATCTCAGCAGGGGGGGCACTGCGTTTGTTGGGACACAGTGGTGTTCATGCTGCATTGTAGTTGTTTTTATCAATTAGATGACTGATTCGGAACAAAACGCGCTTGCGTTTTTCAAGTCTTGTTTGAAAGATTTATATGCAGATCTGCGTCAAATCAGAAATGATTGTAGTATACGTGACCACTCTAAATTTTCTAGTTTTCAGGATATTCAGGTATATAACCATTTTGTCCTTTGTGTTCATGGTATTTGCTTGTTTTTGTGGACTATTTTTTGTGAAACAGTTTATCATTAAAACAAGCTTTTTGGTGCGATTGCGTGTCTCCGCAATTGAGATTTAGTTGACCGAAAACTGCTCAGTTCCAGTCCTCCAAACTTTGCATAGCTTGGATAAGTGTATATTAGTTGCCCACGGTACGTAACAGTATACTGAAACCGATTCAAATCAAAGCGAAGAAAAACTTGGAGGCTTGCTTCCCTATTCATGCCCCCCTTGACTATATATCTACATATGACGACACGACAAGAGACAAAAACGGCGATCAGGTGACTATCCCGAACCCTAAGAAATCGGTTGAGGGCCAGTAACATTGTCAAGGCTTATGATGTATTTAATGAGTATATACGTATAGCCATGGGGGGGGACAAAACCCACATTTTCGGATTTTGGCTGGAACTTTTTTATTATAAGGGCTGGATGAGAACTTTATATACCTTCGTTACTTGGCGTACTTAGATCTTTCTTCTAAGCCCATTTACACTTCTCCAGGTTGTACCGTTAAGCCGGTATAATGCAAAAAGTAGCGAGGGAAAACCCAAATGGGAGAAATCCACCCCTCATAGGTCTCAAAAATTGTCGTGGTGCTATTCTGGCACTTCCAGTGTAAAATTCAAATAAAAAACACGATCTGTGTACCTTTTTTGAGATTTCATGTGCCATTGAAGATACAGCATCAAACGGACAGGTTTCATTAAGTTTAACACATAAACATAGGGCAATTTTTAAAAAATGCTAAAAACGATGTAATTTGATAAAACTTATTAGTCTATCGTGTAGACAATAGTTTTTTTACGTTCAATTGGCTGTCAAAATCCACAATTGGACCTGTTTTGGGTCCTTCAGTACCGAAATGGCACTTTCAGGGTCTTTGGCGCCTAGCTAGCCAGGAAAGGAAGTAAAATTATCCAAATCTGACACCATAGGATGATCAGCGTCCTCGATAGTATATAGCAAGCTTAACAAAAAAATCATCCGAAATTTTAACAAAAAAATCACCCCACCCTGACTCACAGGAAAGTCGCAGAGACCCAAATTTTTGCATGGTGATAGCCACACATCTCGACGTTACAGCCTGTGAGTTTGAGCCCCTAGGCCCTCTCCTATGCGTTCAGGGCAGACCTTTAAGTGAGGGTACCCAAAAGTGACTTCAAAAACGTTCATGACCGAAGTTCGAATTTCGGCCAAGGGAAAACCCTAGGCAACCCATATTGTACACATGACATGTCCTGACTGTGGGCTATCGATACATATATAGAAGTTCCCAGTCGGACCTCTGAGCAGTTCTGGGGTGGGTGATTTTTTTGTTAAAATTTTAACAAATAAAAAATCATTTTTATGTTTTGTTACTGACGTCAGAACAGCGGCTAGAGCAAAACTAACGTCAAATTCTAGCTCAGCGACCTCGAAAACCCTTAAGCCGTGGTTTTTGAGGTTGCCTGACACTGCTGGGAGTCCAACCTGGTAACCAGCCGGGCCTGAACCGTCCGACGGTAAACGTGATCCCAGAAGTCAGTATTAGGCCATAGTTACCTAAAAACTAATGCCAGATTTGAATTCAGCGCCCTGGAAAACCCCCTAGGACATGTTTATAGCCACTTCGGACTGTTCAGTTGGTACCTGGAGGGTCCGGACGGGTCCGGCAGGGGTCACGTGACCGTGGGTCATACCCCACCAACATACGAAGTTCTGATTTTCTCTGCCAAAATGCTTGGAAATAGGTTATAATCACTCACAAACACGAAAAAACAACGTTTTAGCCTATAAAACGGCACTTTAGAGCACTAGCGTAGCCAGAAAAAAATTTCGGGGGGGGCAAGCCAAAAATTTTTCAAACTTAACTGTTGCAGTTAAAAAGTAAACCACAAGCATTTTATTAAGTTAGCTTATTTTTCGGGCTTTAAACTAGCAGTTTCTGAGATATATATAGAAAATTCAAAATACCGCCGTTACATGATTTTGGCAACTGACACCAGTTTGGGCGGAGCCCCCAGAAGTTGACGAATTTTTAAATTTTGCTGCCTGAAATGAATTTTTTCTGAGCACATTTTTCCTCGTGTAAGGTAAGGTATAATTATAAAGGTTAGCATAATCTAAAGTACATATATAGTTTGATTTCAATAACAGAAAGCCTATTCGGAAATTTATCTGAAGGGAAGTGAATGAATGAACAAATGCCAACTTCTATACTATAACGTTATATATACGGTAGCCAAAAGATGTTTGCTATTTTCCAGAAAAAAGTGCGTACTTAAGCATTTTTGAGCAAAACACGGTAAATAGGTACCAAACTTTACTACATTTATACTGACTAAGATCAGCCATATTATATATATATATATATATATATATATATATATACATTTGCGATTATGTAAATTGAAATGAAATTTTGGAATTAACTACAAAAAATATATAATAGGCGCGAAAAATTTTTGGATTTTAGTTCTAAACTATATTAATTTTCATCAATTTCCAGGCTGAACGCAGTATACAGCTGCTGTCTGCGTCATAAATATTTCCTGATGATAGATATTTCCAGGGGGGCAACCCTATTTCGGGGGGGCATGCCCCCCTTGCCCCCCCCTGGCTACGCGCCTGCTTTAGAGCCACCAGACTTCATACTGGACGCTGTCGGGGGCCATCAGTGACCACTAAAACTTCGGCGGGGTCAGTTGCATTAGTTGGAGCACTAGGCTAGCGGTTTGGGGTTCTAAATACGTTATTTAGTGCGCTCTATCCAAAACTGATGAGAAAAAGTTGCTAGCTGCTCTCTGGGATCCGATCCGCCACTGATTTTTTTTGTTAACGGGTGATTTTTTTTGTTAAACCTTTAACAAAAAAACACACATTTTCGTCTACTGCTACTTACTGGTAGGTGGTAGAGCAACGAAGCTGGGGTGGTTTTAAAGCTTAGTCCAAGACCTATCCATGGGTCCTCAAAGTAATCGATTTGGTTTAGTTTTGCGGAAGTTCCAGCCAAAAAACCGAATTTTGATTTTTTTGTTAAGCTGGCTATAGTGTCAATTAACACAAAAAGGCCAAGTTAAAGTTGAGAAAAACGATTGACTTGCACGACTATACAGCTGTGACATACAGTATCATTGTGCACATCGTGATCGCATATACGGATCGCCTTGTTATGCCCGACTGACCTGATTGTGGGACTCATCAGGGGCTTACAATCAGGTTATTTTGCTTTGAAACTGACCACCCATTTTCAATAAAGAAACGTCGTTTCGTCCCCTGGCGATCAACTCCATTCACACGTGATGTTAAGCACATATACTCGCCTTACAAAGTATTAATGCCCACATATAAAACAGTAAAATGTCCCCGAACGCCAAAAAGCGACGGGTATTCATAAGGTTCCGTCATCCATTATGAATGACAGCATTATTGATATCCTTCAAATGAAGGATTTTCATATGAAAACACATATATATATATACACGTAAGTCTAAACTCATAAGTCACTGCCGTAAAAACAAACATCTTTCAATGTATTACATAAAACCACTAATAAGATGCGCATCCAAATTGTTTCCCTGTTTGGTTGTTAAAAATTTTTCAAAAAAATTGGGTGGGTTCCCCCCCAAACTGGGGTTTTCCCTGCCACATTTTGGCAATGTGCCAGACTAACGGTGCATCGGATCGCTCTAATTTTTACTGTGTGCAAAGAGGAAGACTTGCCATCATTGCAGATATTTGCAAAACTTTTCTAGCCCAACCCAGTCAAGTTACATCGGTCCAAACTTTTGCAAAACTTTGGCGTGGTTGGACCAAAAAGTAGGCGTCATTTTCAAAATGTCATAAAATGAGCAGGAGTGAACCAAATGACTTGATCTTTGCACACGTACGTAAGAAAGAGTCGCGTTTTCTGCTGCTATGTTTTGGAGCTCATACCTCCAACCCTTGGTCCAGGAGGCAGGTGGGTTTTTCCCCCAAAAAGGGGTGGGTTTCCCCCCGATGGCTATATATTATGCCGCATATGTATATAACGCATATGATACGTATGCATATACATATACATGTACCATGTTTTCCCCCCTCTGACTATACTTGAGTAAATCGATGTACCGTCCTTGTTGAATTTCTTCGGAGTAAATCTTTCTTTCTTTCTTTACTTAATCGTTGGTGTGAATAGTAGGGAGCTAGGGCATACTGATGCAATCCAAGAGGCCAGTCCACAGTACGCAATTTTTTGGATACTGAGTACATACTGTGGGGCGGTCAGTCCATTCCATCCATCCATCAAGAAGGTTTGGAACAGTAACAACCGTTTCGGGTAAAGACTCCCACACATTAACTACCCTAACGGGAACTCAACTATTTAACGTGGCGGAGTTCTGGTGTTTCTCTGTAATTGTATTCGGAAAACTGTGGCTATATAAGTGTCTTTACATACTCAGCATCAAATCATTGAACCTCATCTCCTGTTTATGGAAGCGAAGAAGTTGCATACCGGTGGTGCCTCGATTGAAGACATAGCCAAAAAGTTGCTTTCTGGACAGCGGCCTGTAACAGAATCTGAGACTGAGGATGTGCTGTTGATGCTGCTGGACGCGTGCTTTCAGGGTAAGTTATGATGCGTTTGTAGTGCTTCTTTCGTATATACGTATATACTTTTAGAGCATGTGGCAGGCAAAAAGCGGGGCTTAGACTACGTACTTTGATTGTTCGATTTGAGGGAAAAGGGCGAAATTTTTTAAACAATGCTTAAGAACAGCCATATAGTGCTGAACTAAAGATCGAATCATTTTTAGGTCCGTCATCTGGATCTGCGAATATTGTTGATCTGATGAAGACTTACAATGTCGAGGGCATTATGATTGAAGAAGTTCGTGACTATGTTCAGAATGAAATTGAACTGAATAAGACGCCTCTCTCCATCAATGCTTTTCTGAAGTCCGTTTTGTTTCCGCCAAATATTTGTCGGTTGTGTCTGGCGGCGCTTTACACGGACTTACCGTCGGAATATTGGCCTCAGACGTCACTGTTTGCCGATGCAATGATGGTAGGTCTGTCGGTGTTTGCCTATTCGTACTTTAACCGTAACTGCGGGCTTTAATGGTAACTGTGTAATTATAGTTCGTACTGTTGTTTTTGTTGTTGTAGTAGACGTTTTGCTTATCGCTTTGATACTACATAATATATATACGTACTTTATTAATCATTGGTTTGTATAGCTTATTTGCAGCTCGTGACAATTTGAAACAATGAAGTTTTATATATCTAATCTAAATCTTTTAGGAAGCCGGAATTACTCCGGATATGTTTATTGAAATGGTCAGTTCCGAATTGAGCGAAGAACGTCTAACCGAGTGTGTTGATAAAAGAATGGAAGTGGAGAAGTGAGTTCATCTTGAAGTATTACTTTGTTGCTGATATTAATGGAGTAGAGTTTCGAATTAATTCGCAGTCAGTGTCGTGTGGCAAGTTTTTACTTCATGGAATATGACGTGTCGACTATTCGGTCTGAGTTAAGCAGAAGGTTTGTTGTGTTTTGTGGCCTATGCTCAGTTTAGGGATGCACTGGAGCCTGGCCCAGCCCCCGTAGGCAGAGTACGGTGTCTTGGTGGTCAGGGCCCTGTGGTAGCAAATCGTAGCATAGCAAAGAATTTAAGCTTTCGGCCAAAATTTTGGAATTTTGCAAGTCAAAAAATAAGTTACGGTTTTCAAATTTTGGTTTACTTATCCATATGAAAATAGTAATAATGAAAATTGATATAATGAAAAATGAAAATTAGTATTAATTTTTTCTTACCCGAGGTTAGAACAAAATCTAAATTTTTTATTTCGACCATTAGTTTTCTGGGTCCGCCTGAGCAGCGCTGAAATCCCGGTCCTAGTGCTCCTCGTGCTGATAGTGGTGGCCGCGGTGTTTCTCTAGTGCAGGAGAATTTTTATTGGGAGGGGCTTACTGAATTTGCCGCTGAATGTCTGCATTTATAAAATACGTAGTCCAAAAATCGTCGGAAAACTAAATGTAAGTATTTGTGTTTTATGCTAATTTGGAAAAGCTTAAGAATTCATTGAAAGTTGGAATTTTTTTACTTTGGTGAAAATATGCACTAAAATCTTACATTTGTTTGCTTTGGGTCTGCTTTATGTTTGACGTCACTGCCCCCCCTTTCAAAATATGGCCAGTTTACTGGCTTTTTCCTAGGCTGGCTTTGTCTCAGTTTCTGGAAGGGGAAGTTCTGGGTGGGCCCCCAGGTCTGCAGGGGGCACAGATTTCTGGGGAGTCGAACATTTTTTCGAAAAATTTGTAAAAAAGTTATTTTTGCTGCTGAGCTAAACATTATGCTATTTTGAACTTAATTTTAAGCATAAATAGCTAAAAACGGTCTAAAACGGCGACGTAGGATCAATTTTTGATAAAAACCCTATTTTGTTGTAGACTTTTGAAGTCTGGGAGGTCGACAGGCTCTAATCCTGGAGGTGGGCGACCCAAGTCTGGGGAGGAGACAGATTTCTGGGAAAGAACCCTCCACCTCGCTGTAGGAAAAAGCTTTATGTTATAGTATCAGTATGTAAGTGTGTATTAAATTGGATCGATTTGCATTTCAGAAGAACAGAGAAAATTGTGGATTCCTGTAACAATGTGAGACAGATTTTTGAAGATGTACAACGACAGCTGGCCGACATTGATGTAAAAATCGAACAGTGTGCAAAGTTTCAGACGGAAGTTATTGCCGCTCACGAAAAGGTATTCTATCCTGGTGTGGAATATTTCGTTGATTTCATTTAAAATTATGCAAAAAGTGGGTGCTACCTTTATGCAAATCAACATAAACGTCTCTTCTGTGTACGGTCCAAGGCCGGAGTTAGTTAATACACAATTCATTGAAAATTGGGCGCGCGATCATTCTCTCTCATTTTCGGATGTCACATAGTGCGGCGGGTTTTTACTATCCTCTTCTTTTACCGCCTTTGCCATTTTTCGGGGAGTCATCTGGGATTTGGTCTGGAGGGTCTTAATCTGCTCCCCATTGCTGTTTGTTTTGATCTGTTTTTGCGCTATATATTTCTGGTGCTTATTTTGCTGTTTTTGTGGACTATGTGAAATTTTGCCTGTATTTTGTGAGTAATTACCTGAAATTATAGTTTGCTTGGATTTTCGTAAAGTTTGTGTTCTTTTCTAAAATTAGTAAATTTGTGACTTGTAGAAATTAGGGCTGTGTCGTCTAGTTTCAGTTGGTTAGTGGTTAGGTAGGGGAGTAATCAGACCAGTGGCGCACCCAGAGTTTTCTGACAGGGGGGGCGGCACCAAAGGTGAAATTTTTCTTTCAAATTTATATAATTTTACACATGTTTACATACAAGTTTCACTTTGAGAACAAACATGTATATAGTAGTTGGCTTCATTGATTGAGGTAGTTAAATATAATTAAACATTCATATAAACATTAAAGCAGGGGGTCTGGGGGCCTCAGCCTCCCAGAAGTTGAGAAATTTTTGCATATTCTAGGCATGAAAGTATTTTTTCTGGCCAGTTTTTGCCGTTTCAAATTATCTTAGTTGTCTTCTGGCTGACGCCATGGTTTCACCAGATACGTAAGGTATATATATACATGTAACTCAAGCTGATAAAATTCAAACTAAGCAACGCACTGGCGGATCCAGGATTTCGTGACGGGGGCGGCGGTAAAATTTTCCCAGCGGGGGGTCTGGGGGGCGGAGCCCCCCACAAGTTGAAGAAATTTTTTTGTTTTTGCAATAAAATCGGCCTTCGGATCTTTAATTCTTTTTATACTGAAGAACTGAACAAATTTTTTGAAATTCTTGACAGTTTTGGGCAAAAATGGTAAGTTTTTCCGAAAAATCGGATGCATTTTAAGCTTTTTCTTCACAAATGCAATAAAAATGCGGTTAAAAAGCAGAAAATTCGCGCCGAAGGCGCGAAATTTTTTGGTTTTTTGCCCTTCTTTCTCTCCTTAATTTTTCCTACCTTCGAATCGCGACGGGGGGGGGCGGCCGCCCCCCCCGGGATCCGCCCCTGAAGCAACGCAACGTAACTATAATAAACCGGGGGTCTGGGGGCGGCAGCCCCCAGCTAAAAGCTAGAGCTCTTTTTAAACAGTAGTACCAGTTAGGAAATTTTTAGAGCCATTTTGTGGAAAGCGGAATCAAAATTTGACTTATGTATATATTTCTGTATGCATTTTTAAATTGCATTTTGTAATAAAAGCGTGTATATGCCCTAGTGGTGGGCACCTGATGTTCTTTCATATCCGAATATTCGTCTATTTTACGTTAACACATATCCGGATATCCGGTAATCCGCCTATTCGAAACTTAAGTTCAAGAAAAATTTTTATTTTGCAGTTAAAATTTTAATTTTTCTGTCATTTTTTGGTACGCTGCGAATTTCTATCAAACCGTCAAGCCACAACCTTTCATTCAGAAATATCAGAAATATTTTAGAAGAAATTGATCGCTAATATGCACAATCAAATGCAGAAAAACCATGATTTGAAAACATTAGCGGCTAATGTCTATTTATTATAACTCAAGCGTAAGCAAAAAGAAACGGCTACATAACTGAAAGTCAGCCACCCCGTCCCGTCCCGTATGCTACCCTCAAAACACACAAAGAATTGTTAATTTTTAAGAAAATTTTTGTTTTTCCTGCTCTTCCTCCTTTCTGCATCTGAATTTTTCTGACCTTCGAAACCTGACAGGGGGGGCGGCCCCCCCCCGCCCCCCCCTTGGGTGCGCCCCTGAATCAGACATTGCTACACTCATTCACGAACCTGAAATCTTTACTGAAAACCAAATATCTTTATTAGAATTTCCAAATTCTACACTGGGTAGCTGTTGAGTAATGCTTATGCGCAGAGTTTTTGTTGCAGAATGTGTTCTTTAGTACAGTTGCTTTAAAAGTAAGCACAGCAAAAGGCAAAATTGGAAGCATTAATAGGAACTGGAAACATCAGCAAGCAGAAAATTAAAGATTTCCGAAGCAGTAAAAGTAAAATTGCAAAAACTTTCTTCAGCTTCTAGGGCCTCTGTTCTCAGACCCACCCTCCCACAGTTGGTTCATGTCTGCATTAGTTGTGTGTTGACGTCTCTGTGCTTGTGCCAAACTGTACAGCTGTAATGTATGTAAAACGATAATAATTGCTCACTACAACGAGGTGAAGTATGGCTGACCCAATTTTGCATAACGTGTATCCAATTATTCTCCTATTCAAAACCAAAATTCTAGAAAGTTTGTCGATTTTAATACAGTCAAAATTTCAGTTTTGCTGTCAATTTCTTTCATTAAGCAGCCTACAGCTTTGCTTTCAGGAACTAGAATTACCGGAGAACGTTTTGAAAAATAGTTTTAAAAGTTTGAACTTTTTATCAAACATTGCTAATTTTTCATTATGTCTAAAATGTAGCCGGTTTGCCGGTATTCAGGTATTTAGTGCCCATTACTTTTTTCTTGGGGGGGGGGGATCCCGAGCGAATCACATGGGCTTAGTAAATGTAGTTTAATACAGCACGTGATTTGCCCCGCGGCCGCCCAGCCCCTTACACCGCGTCCACGTACAACAGTGTATTACATCTACCATGACAATGCGTAAGCGTGCAAGCGGCAAGGTCACGGCAGGGTTAGTAGACAATAAATACAAGATAACGGGCAGCTGAAGACCGCGGTAGCTTGACCTGTTAGTAAAAAATTTAGAAAAAGACTGCACCAAACTTGGGGTTTTTTAGGCAAAAAAGTGAGGGGGAATAAAATGAGCTAAAAATGTCAAAAATACACTATAAAAAGCCTGTTTTCTACATTCGTCAGCCGAGTTGCAAAAAGTGCTAAGTAGCATTTTTGCCAAAATTGAGTTACGACATGTACCAGCATGAGAAAGCTTGTAAAATTTTTTTGGCAAAAGAATCTAAGTGATCCGATGTATATTGGACAAGTTACAGCAAATTCATGTTACTTAGCACCTTTTATTCAAGGTAAAATTTCCAATAAAAATACAAGTACCCATTTTCTTTTTGAGGCAAAAATAGTCTAAGTGAGCCATTTTAACACTAAAAATCGAAATTTTGCAACTGCGAGCCAAAAAGTACTAAGTGCACTTTTTCGTGTCACACCAGTTTGGCATGCTTAATTGAAAATATTGTACTGCAGATAAAATTCTACCATCAATAGACTACCAACACAGAAGAATGCATTTTTCTAAGTAGTACTGTTAATTTGCAAAAGAACGAAAACTTTGAACGGTCATAGCTCAAAAGTGTAAAAATGTTACTAAGCACTTTCTGCTTCTCAGGTGACGTCGACCTAAGGTTTTCAGAAAGTTACGTACTGGTAACTCGTTTTTTATAGAGTTTCTACTGTCTGGAATTATCTTCCAGAAGAGATCGTTTCATCCCATTTAAGTGTTTTTAAGCAAAATTTGTTGAAATTTGAACCGCAGCTTCAAAAGTTTATGCGGGGGCGTGCACTACAGGGACAATAGTCCCTTGCATGCCAAACTTTTATATCAGAGTAAAATCACTTGACTTTGTAATTTCAAAATTCTTGAGTTGACTGTGACTCAAATTCCATGGCCACCTAACGTCCAGCGTCTGTGTAATTATATATACTATGTATGTATAATACTTTTTATACGTACGTACGTATATATAAATGTCTACTAACCCTATCACGGCTTGGCCGCTTGCAAGCACCAGCTTTTCCGTGGTAGATGTAATACACGGTTGTATGTGGACGCGGCATCGGGGTTGGGCGGCCGCGGAGAAAATCACGCTGCTGTGATAAACTAAAACCCAATACTAACCCAGCGTGATTTACTCGGGTTTAATTTAAAAAAAATAGACGATTTGTTACCAAAAATTTCCGGCGACGCCGGAAAAATTTTGAAAATTTTGACCAAAAATCCTATAAATTTGGCATTTTCTGGGCACCTTAGGGTGAGTGGGGGGAAGCCCAAAAAAAGTGGGGAGGGGAACGAGTGGGGGGAAGAGGTCGAGTAGGGGGGAACCCAAAAAGTGGGGGGGGGGGCGGGCCCCCGCCCCCCCCAGTAAAAAACCCCAGCCAAAATTAAGAAAAAGATTACACGAAGCGTATATATATACTTTTACTACTGCGAATGATAATAATAATATCTTTGTCTCTCTTTTTAGGCAGTAAAGGAGGATACTGAGATGGACGCCGCCGAACTGTATCCACGGGAAGCCTTTGTCTTACAAAAGCAGGCGCCCTGCAGTCAGGACCCTTCCACTAGCACATCGGCAGTCGGTCCCGCTGATAGACAGGTGGCCAGCAGCAGTGGCAGCACCGGTTCCCATTGTGACGAAATTGTGGTTCTTGGGGAGAAAAAGTTAGACATAATACCGTTGGTCAGTGGAATGTCCGGCGCTGAACTGCCCCTGTCTCGAACCAGGCCCTCCAAGCTGCCCGAGCTGAAGGCTGGCGACGTCTGCTATGGACAGCGTTCCGATCAGCACTGGTATCAGGCGGAAGTGTTGGAAATCTTTGATTCTTCTGGGGTTTGTGTGATTTTCTTTGTAATGTTAAATAGCAGGTGCATTTGTCACTACAAATGCTTGACACTGCCACATAATATTATTACGTAGACAGCTCTTGTAAAAGTAAAACATTCGTAGCTTTGGCGGTTATGCGTGGTAGGGTAGATTAGCTTTGCCGGTTGATTTGACGTTTCAAGTTTTTTCCAGTCATCGGCAAACCTAGATTAGTATAATTATACTATATTATACTTTGCTTCTTTCTTCCTTATTTGTACAATCGTCCTTCATTTCAGGCCAAATCCTATAAGATCAGATTTTCTGAGAAAAGTGCGGATGCTTCCAAGTATAAGTCCAAGATTGCCAGCGGGAATGCGGTTGCCTTTTCAACTCATCCTACTTGGGTTTTGCAAGTTGGTACGTTATACGAGTTGCAGCAGTAGCAGATCGATGTCTTTGCCGGGCCGTTGCAGATTGTGACTGAATTTTCTCCAACCCTACTCCAATACAATACTATAGAGCAATATGCTGGTTTCAAATTAATTGCTTTTACTTCAGGTTTTGCTTGATTGGTTCTATTAGTGCCTATTTACGTCTTGTTACCCTGAAAGATGCTTCATAACCCTCCTGAAACATCAACTCAAGTGTTTTAAATATTCAAGATTTTCAGGGCTCCAGATATCTTCTATTCTTTTCTTCATTTCTTACACTGTTCTGCTTATTTTTAGGCACCAGAGTCATTGCATTCTACTCGCATGAAATCGGGACCAGCGGGAATAGTTCGGTGAAGACCGGCTGGTTTGCTGGGATTATTGCCGAAGTGCCGTCTGTTCGCAATCGCCAGCGATATTTGGTGTTTTTTGATGACGGCTACACCCAGTACTGTGATTATCAGACGGTCTATTTGGTTGTGGAGAGCAGTGCCGAAACATGGAAGGATATGCAGACTAGTGATGACTCTACCAAAAACTTCGTCCACGACTATCTGAAGAAATATCCAGAAAAAGCTATGGTATGAAGCTATTGACTTTGTGTGAGATACAAAGTGGATAACATTTTATCAGAGTTAAAATTATCGGCCTTGGTTGTCTCTTACATGGAGGCCTGGCTACAGCACAGCATCTAGCGGGCGAGAAATAAAACTTACTAAAGTCTGACACAAAAATGTGTGTACAAAATCTGTAAGGCCTCCAGTGAACTAAATATACGTCGTAACCCCATAAAACCATATATTTTCGGAATCCTTGCAGCGAGACAAACATTTTTATAAAATTTAAAATTTTTTAAAATTTCAAAAATTTTAAAATATCGGTTTTTCGGGGAATTTTTTCGGACCGTTCAAGCTATTCAGCTCATTCTTTCAGAAAAATTTTCCCGTCCGAAGACGCATCGATTGACACAAGAACGAAAAAAATCGGTTGAGAAATAAGCATTTTATTCCAAAATTTCGTTTTTCCATTTCCTTTGATGTTTGCCGCTTTTTGCAACTTTGATTGGTTATTACTCGCGACTCGCTCAACAGAAAATTTTTTCGATTAGATTTTCAGGACCGCCTAGGTGCCCGCTTTCACCTGATATATGTGGTATTTCAAATTTTGAAAGTCGATTTTTTTGAAAAATACCACTTTTTGACCAAAAATTTCGGCAAAGCAGATTTAGCAAAAGTGAGTAGAAATAACATAATCATAAAATTCAAGCTGAGCTGAATCCAACGGTATAAAGTTTTGTTGCTACGACTTATATTGCGCCAGCAATGAATTTTTAAACAATATCCCTGATTTTGCTAGTTTACACTGCTTCAGTCAAATCACGGCGGCAACATCAAAGAAAGCCAAAAACCAGCTGAAATAAGGGATATTGTTTAAAAATTCATTGCTGGCGCAATATAAGTCGTAGCAACAAAAGCTTTATATCGTTGGATTCAGCTCAGCTTGAATTTTATGATTATGTTATTTTTACTCACTTTTGCTAAATCTGCTTTGCCGAAATTTTTGGTCAAAAAGTGGTATTTTTCAAAAAAATCGACTTTCAAAATTTGAAATACCACATATATCAGGTGAAAGCGGGCGCCTAGGCGGTCCTGAAAATCTAATCGAAAAAATTTTCCGTTGAGCGAGTCGCGAGTAATAACCAGTCAAAGTTGCAAAAAGCGGCAAACATCAAAGGAAATGGAAAAACGAAATTTTGGAATAAAATGCTTATTTCTCAACCGATTTTTTCGTTCTTGTGTCAATCGATGCGTCTTCGGACGGGAAAATTTTTCTGAAAGAATGAGCTGAATAGCTTGAACGGTCCGAAAAAATTCCCCGAAAAACCGATATTTTAAAATTTTTGAAATTTTAAAAAATTTTAAATTTTATAAAAATGTTTGTCTCGCTGCAAGGATTCCGAAAATATATGGTTTTATGGGGTTACGACGTATATTTAGTTCACTGGAGGCCTTACAGATTTTGTACACACATTTTTGTGTCAGACTTTAACTAACAGATTTTGTATGCTGCGTAGGATTTTGCAGACTACTCTCCCATGGTAATAAATTTCTCCAGTGTATAAGGGAGTTGAAAACAAATTTCAGTTGTGGTGACTGTTTGAATTTATGCATATACTTGGTTGTACTGATGTGTATTTTTGTGATGCTACCTGTTATCACATTTGCTTTTATTTTTGTCTGGTTTCAGGTTCGTCTTCAACCTGGTAGCCTGGTGAAGGCTGAACGTGAAGGTCGCTGGAGTCTCAGCAAGGTTCTGGAAGTGGACGCCAGCTTAGTCCGATTAAAATTTGACAATCCTTCGCAGAAGGAATGGATTTACAGGTATATACGATTGTGTTTGTGCCTTTTGGAATAATTACCTAACGTTGTATGCTTGATCAAGTAGAACTTATAAGACAAAGAAGGTCAGAAAAGCTTTTCACTTCATTTCGTTTCATTCATCAAGAAAAGCAAAATGAGATAATGCAATGCCATACAAGCTGAGCTTGTCTGCTACAGGTTACTTGCCTAGTTGATTAGTTATTATTTACTAACTACTTAATTTCCTTTTAATATTTACCACGGTCTGTTGCAGTTCCTTCGTTCACTCATAAAAATACGATTTTTCTAGAGGTTCCACGCGATTGCTTCCCCTGTATGAGCAGCAGGCGAAGGAAGAGGAGGCTAAGAAAAAAAGCAAACCTCATCGGCGGACTCGACGACCTCAGGGAGCTGTCGTGGAATTCACCCAGTTGTCGGAGGAATCTGGTGCTGGTCCCTGCTCAGACGGTTTTAGCCGTCCTCAGGTCGGTTAGAAATTCATTATCACAATTATCAAGAGTGCATAATAATAAGAGTATGCCACTAGGCAAGCTCTCTGTTATCAGAGCAAAACTATGCTCTGCTCGCTAACGGCCCACCCCACCCCCGCAAATTAGACCCTTCACTTCAAAGAAATTTGTGCGCTATGTTTGTGTTCTAAAACTCGAAGCAGGCACAAAATTCGCGCACGCACTGCTTATGTTTTCGAGCTTAAGCATATAAACATAGAGCGAGTGAACGTACCCCCGTTTCGACTAGGTACTGATTTGCGGGAGGTGGGTCACTAGGGTCTGATTTGCGGGGGGGGGGTGGGCCGTTAGCGTGCAGAGCATAGTTTTTGCTCTGATGACATAGAGCTTGCTTAGTGGCATACTCTTAGTATTATGTACTCTTGCAATTATGTACGTATGTGTGCTTTTGTTTCATTCATTTCGAGACAACCTTAACATAAACATGTATAAATACGAGAAGGCGAGAGATAGGCATTCACTTCTTTCTAATAACTCTTCATTGTGCACAGCACACTTTTGGAGCACTGACGGATCATTTAAGGGGGCGCTTGCATTATCGGGATTATAGATATAAAATTTAGACCGATAGCTGAATTTTAAAGAAATCCCAACTAAACTTGCTTTGGTTGGCGGGGCATCTTTTGACAAAATTTCGGCAACGGAGACCACGTGCTTGGATAGCTACCGGCATGGCTTAAAATTTCGAAATTTTATTAAAGCTGCAAACGACAACGTCGAATGCACTAGGTGAAAGAGCATAAAAAGCCCGTTACAACGATGTGCATATCTCTCCTGTACGTGGTTGCAATCAAAAGTTACAGGCGGTTGAATATATGACAAAGTTACGTTTACCATTCCCAACGCGAATGCCAATATAAAAACCAATCGTTCGGAAATGAATTCAACAGGGCTTTTCACGTTGCTTTTGTGTTGGATTTGTTTATTATTTTATAAAATACACTGTGCGACTTATTAAAAGCATAATATTTGCGAAAAACTGAAGTGATTAGTGCGAAATCTTTCATTTTGATTTTCTCATAAATGCTGCAACCAAACTCGCTCAAATTTTGCATGCACGTTTATTTGACGTGTACGCAGAGGCAATTTTTTTAGTTTTATTATTACTTTTACTTATCAAAAGCATAATATTTGCGAAAAACTGAAGTGATTAGTGCGAAATCTTTCATTTTGATTTTCTCATAAATGCTGCAACCAAACTCGCTCAAATTTTGCATGCACGTTTATTTGACGGGTACGCCGGGGCAATTTTTTTAGTTTTATTATTACTTTTACTTATTAAAAGCATAATTGCGAAAAACTGAAGTGATTAGTGCGAAATCTTTCATTTTGATTTTCTCATAAATGCTGCAACCAAACTCGCTCAAATTTTGCATGCACGTTTATTTGACGGGAACGCAGGGGCAATTTTTTTAGTTTTTGTTTAAATCGTATAGTCCGTGAGATATTGACTTTCAAAGTTTTTGAATTTTCATAAAATACTCAAAACTGCATAAATCGAAAAACTGAAAAGATTGCCCCTGCGTTATGTTCATTTACGCATTTGTGCCACATTTGAGCTAATTTCATTCAGCCGTTAATGAGTGACAGCGTTTTGAAAATTTCAGCTTATCCCTCTTGTGTAAGTCGCAAGCCAAGCACTGGATTGTTCAAATTCTACATATTGATAGCATTTAGCACCAGCTGCCTGTGCTGAAAGTTTGAAATAGATTCGTTGGAAAATAAACTCAGGAGAACCGTTCCCGGTAATGCAAGTGCCCCCTTAAGGTGGTGGTTTCCTTTTGGGTAAATTTGACACTACGCTCCAATTCCTTATGAAAGTAGATGAAACTTTCCAAATATGCTATTTTGGTGCTCTTTTACATTCTGGGACCAGTCCCACATTTTTAGGTGAAAAGATATGAAAATTTTGGTTTTTGCCATTATTCTCTCTAGTCGTGATCGATACACCGGATTGGTTGATATGGCTGGAAAGAGGGTGCAAAATAGAACATTTTTGCTTTTACAAGCTTTGGGCTATCTCTAGTGGTTCAGGCAGTATAAGCCAAAAACGATTTTTGGAGCCAAAAACGGCTATTTTCGAGGAAATCAGTTTTTTCAAGATTACTGCCAAATCGTACGGACAATTTTCGTTTATTTATACTCAATCGATACGCGGTCTAATTGCCCATTTTATCAATGCCTATTCGCTAAGATTCGTTGCTTTAAGCTAGAGATTCGGCCGAAAAACGATTTTCGCAAAACTGCGATTTGTGAAGACTGTATTTTGTGTTAAACATCGATTTCTCAAAAACTACACAACGGATTCGCGTGATTTTCGGCTGAATGAAAATTCGCACTATTGCGGAGGGACATTTGTCTTGGTTTGAGCTAAAACATCTCCAGTTGCGAGAAAACTGAATACAAAGTTGCGAAATTTCGTGTTACCCCACTTTGCCGGATTTTCTGGAGTATTGAGGCTTGTTGAGCCAATTCCAAAAAATGTCCCTCGGCCCATATGTCCTTCATATCGTGGCGCAAGAAAAAATTTTGTCCGATTCTACAGTTTTGAGAAATTGATGTTCTAAAGTTTTTGATCTATATTCAGCCTGTCAGATGTCGGTTTGTCAGAAAAGTTTTGCTAGTTTTGCGGTAATTTTGCTAGTTTCGTAAGCTCAGGTGAATGTACAGACTAGTAGCTTTAAAACGCTGTATAAAACTCTTTCTAACTTCCAAAATTGCGAAAGTTATAGCGTATCAAAAAAATCACCACAAAAGCACTGCACAAAAGGATACCAGCACCTTAAAAAAATCTGAAGTTATATCCTGTTGACGGAAGCACTGCTGTAGTTGTAGTTTAGATCTAATGCATTCACGGTGCCGAAAAGCTAGAATCCATTCTTGCCAGCAGCATTTGCGATCAATAAAGCAGCCTTCTGTTGGGCGCAGACTTTTCTTGTCCTGGGTAGTCTATAATTTCTGGAAAGCATTATTTTCCTGTTAGCTGTAACCTTATTGTTTTGTGTTGGGTTTCATTTTAGGTTGCACGAAAGAGCACTGCAAAGTTGGCCCAGTCCGCGCCTGTTATTCATCCAGACTACAAGCTGGATCGTGGCTCTGTTCGAATCCGGACTGTCCACGTTAAGGAGGTCATCTATGAGCTTCACAGTCAGTGCTCCCGGAAGTGCCTTCATGACAGTGACAAGTTTAAGGTGGATCTGTGCAAGCGGGAAAATCCGCTCCTGTTGCCGCTGCTCTGTGGATGGTTGCGGGAGGAGACGAAATTTCGTGGTGGATCCAAGCGCCGTGAGCCAACTATCTATTATCGGGCTCCTTGTGGTAGAAGACTTCGCAGTATGGAGGTATGTATCTATTGTGCACTATTCTCAAAAACACCTTTACGTTGATTTTATGAGCTTACTGCGACCATTGGCTCTCCTTTTTTGGTCTAAGGCTTTGCTTTAATGTCTTCAGTGCATAGGCATTTTAATTTTTTCTTTCATCACTTTAGTGAACTTAATATTCACTTTATGTGTGTGCGTGAAGGTGTTGGTTTGCCCTATAAAAGATGGTGTTGGATAAAGTCAAACATAACAGATTATTGTCACGATTTGTCTAGATTTAGAATGTGCAAGTATTTAATATTACTATTATTATCATCAGGAAACAATATGGAGATTTCTTTCTTTCAGGAAATATCTGATTTCTTGGCTCTGACTGGAAGCATGCTAACGGTAGATTTCTTCTGCTTGGATTCACGTGTAAATCCGCTCAGAGAATATGTTATTCCACAGAAGGATGAATTTGGAAACAACTGTATATTGAAGCAGCAAGATGATATTTCGTTCGGTATACATGGGCACATTTGTTACCTCGACTATTATTTTCTATTAATAGCCACTACATCAAGAAAATGAGCTAAACGCGGGCCAGCAGGCGGATCCACGAAGAATACATACAAGGCATCAGTCATAAAGAAATAATGAAAAAACGCCTGCCTGCAGTCACTAAGGCAAAAGAGCGAGCAATGGAAAGGGTCAATAGGCTCTGTATCTCCTGTTCGGACTAAGGCTTTCGCCATAGTGACTGCAGGCATGACTCCCATTAATAGCCGAAAGTTATTCGTAATTGAAAACGATTTAATATTTTGTCTTGTGTCATTACAGTGAATATACGGTGTGTCTACTGCAAACTTTGTGTGATAACACACGGTAGCGAATTAAAGAAATAACTGAGTTAACTAATAGAACTATCAAATAAATTCAATCGTGTCAAAATAAATGCAACTATTGACAAATCTTGGCGACATTTGAAATCTGAGTTTATCGTTGTGATAAGGCTCCCTTGTGTCGAACTACTTAGATGTCTTTCTTATTGCGAAAGTCTTAACTATGTAGTGATGGGCACCGGATATTTTTATATCCTGTTATCCGCCTATTCTAAAGATGCAGTTGCAGTTAAAATTTCAATTTTTGTGTCAGTTTTGGCATGCTGCGAATTTGTTATCATACAGCAAAGCCACAACACTCGTTACAAAAATATTTTCAGAAAAACGTTAAAAATTTGCTACTTTGGTATCCAAACAGATATCCGGATATTTTTCTCAAATCGGATATTATCCGGATGTAAAAATTATCCTCATATCCAGTCCCCATCACTAGTCTGGAAATTTTTGTTGTTTGTTATTTGCCTTGATTAATGCTGTTTTCAGGCGCGGAAAATGTGCCTATACCTGTGGTCAATACTTTGGACAACGAGCTACCCGCATATGTTGACTATAAAAGTCATCGGTTCTCTGAAAACAAAGTTGTCCAATATATTCTGCAGAACTCTTTCATGTCCTGCTGTGATTGCACAGGCAGGCCTATTGATTTTAAGACTGATCAGCGGATAATTTTCTTATTGGTAGTACACTCTAAAGCAGGAGTATCATGTTTTTCAATCATATTAAGTTTTGGTTTGGATTTTTGTATTACTTATTTGGCTCTAGAATCATTTCATACAGAACGCCAAACTACGAATTTGAATCATTCTGCCACAGCTTGATTGTTAGCATTATTACTTTTGAGAACAGGCTGCTGCGTTCTGCTGAAAACTCTGTATCTATCTATTTCGGACTAAGGCAACCCTCCCCCCCTTCAGCAGTGCTACTTCATAGTGCTTACCTATGTGTTTCTGTTTCAGATAATTGTCAGAATAGCAAGACCTGTGCCTGTCAGCAGTTGACCATCAGAGAGACCAAGTATCGGGACAGTCATGACAATTTGATCCGAGAAAATGCTCGGGCCGGCTACAGTCACAGGCGTCTACCGTTCTCTGCCCTCTCGGTGATTTATGAATGTAACAGTTTGTGCAAATGTGATAAACGTTGTCCAAATCGTGTGATTCAGCTGCCATTCAGAAGACGTTTGCAGGTGAATTGTATAAAGCGGTTTTGAATTTGCATTTTTGGTGTAAATTATTCTTTTTGTTCACCATAGCATATTCCTTGAGTCATCAGGAGGAAAGGGTTAAAAGTTAAGCAGTTGTGTTGGGTTGTGTAAATTTGCCCTGCAAACTCATGAAAAGAGTTTTGAAGGGTTCAGTTTATTTTGCTACTTCGGCTAATGTTCATCATTTGCTCACTGAGATAATTGCTGTAATTGCGCATAAGTGGTGGATACTTTGCAGTTGATACTAACCTTTGGTATGCATATATTAGTAATTTATTTTTTGTGTTTACTGTTTAGGTCTTTAAAACCAAACAGAAAGGATGGGGATTACGTACTCTGGATGATATTCCTAAAGTAAATAATTATACCTTTGTTGTTTGTCATCACTGATGCAGTGAAACTGAAAAAAAAGATGTGAAAGATCTCTAGCGTGTATAGCCTGTAGTGCAACCGTCCGCCGTTGTTCTCTGTCCCGTGCCAAATGGATCGCTTGCAGCATGCATGCCTCTACAGGCTGAAGTCACTATCTTTTGTCCATCTTTAATTCCTTTGACATGACAGCCAGCAAGGGTTTCCAATAAACAAATAAAATAAACCATTAAGTATAGAAATAGGAACGTAGCTTCCTTTGGGAGGAAAGAGTCCCCATAATTCCTTATTTTAGGATAGGAGTTGTGGATACCTTCCCCGTAGATTTGTGGTTCGGGGTTGACCTCCATATCCGAAAGTTTCCTTCAAACCAAGATTGTAGGAAAACAATGGCTCAACCCCCATCCTGTTATGCCTCTCCTGCCTAGAGGTTTAGCCTGGGGGCTTGCTCCTACCTCTTCCACGTTTCTTGATGAGCCTACCCTACTACCCATAATTTACTTTAGTAGTGGGTGTTTTTACTTTTTGCCGCTTTTTGCCACCGATATAATTATGTGCCACCTGGCACTCGATGAAGTTACTGGCCACAGGCCTTAAATATAATTATATTAATGATATAATGGGGAAATGCTTTTTGTGTTTGCTTTTGTTTTTGTTTTAACTTGCATGCATACACTAAACAACACGTGTGTATGGGACCACAGGGCAGAAACGCTTTTCAATACCTTTTACTCGAGGAGTTTCAAAAGACGTACAGCTGCAACTAGTATGTCGGTAAGCCACTTACGACGCCGCCGAATACTAGTATCAGTCTGGCGGTAGTGGTCAGCAGTGAATACACCTAACTCGTATTATGTAGGGGCGCGATAGCGCCCTACATAAATATGTGTAAGGCGTCTGCGCGGCCCCTGGAGACCGTGTTGGCCTGGTGCCAGCTAATTAGAGGTCCGGGAGTGGTAAAAAGGTTACCATCGTAAACAACTCGAGTAGTACTACAAGTACCACCATACTTTTGGTTCGAATTCGAAACTTCGAATTTTTGCACTAGGCGATAGTTACCGTGCGTTTGTTTTTTTTTCTGGTGAAATAACGCTTATTGGAAATGCATTTTACGGCGAAGTGTTGGAACGATGTGGGCATTTTGGCAGAATACTACTATTATATGTTGGTAGACAGGATCCCCCCATGCTACCTTTTTTGAGTCATTTTGGCACCTGGCCAATTTTGGCTCTGTGCCAAGGTCCCAAAGTCGGACTTTCGCTATTTTTTCGCAAATTTTGGTCACACTTTTCTAGAACTGAGTAAAGACTGGAGGTCTAAAGTAGTCTTTTTTGAAAATTACCAGTAGGGTGCATAAAGTAACGAGGGGATTTTTTAATTTTGCTTCTAACCCTTGGAAAGGCCAAACTTTGCATTTTTGGCCTATTTGGACAGAAAAGTTTCCTGCAAGTCCACTTTTACTTACGCCGCGAAAGCCTAAAACTCACTAAAAATGGCGTTTTTCGGCCTCGGGGTGGTACCCACAATAAAATCGGGTCCTGAAAACGATGACTACTGCGGAGGTCGGTGGATGTGACCCCTGACCCACAGCGCCCACCCACAGTGGGTCTGGTGTGGGTCAAAAAAGAAAATCTTCAAAAGTGGTCAAGTTTGGTATCAAATGAAAGCCCTTGGCGAGGCGATCAACTTTTGTCATTATGCCACCACCCACAAAAAGTGTCCCCACCGACCTGTGGGTGGGTGCCCCACCCACTGTGGGTCCGGTGTAGGTCAAAAATGAAAGTCTTCAAAAGGGGTCAAGTTTGGTATCAAATGAAGCCCTTCGCGAGGCGATCA
>JASAND010007192.1:0-31767 GCA_030248195.1 Trissonchulus latispiculum | reverse complement strand
AAGGCGTATTGCGGCCTCTTGGAACATAGTTTTCCCTGGTGCCGGCGGAGGAGTTGAGGTAGAGCCTTCATATTGTACCAGTAGAAACCCCTTCACGAGGGGTACATGCCTGTGCAAATTTGAGCAAAATCGCCCTAGCCGTTTTTGAGATATGACAGATTCAATTTTTCAATGCACGACTTTCTCTCCAGTTTTTTTCCCGCCCACCCTAGGGGTCGGAGGTCTTAGATTTCCTATACCATATGGGGTTTTTTTGAACAACTTTTTCCCATTTTTGGGGAATGAGTATGGAGTAGGTAGGGCCTCCCCATAGGTCTGTGTACATAGCAGGATTTCGGTTTTTTCGGAGATAGTTTTTTCCAAAATGGTCAATCCTTCTGTCCGGGTCTTCTTTAACTGGGGCAGGCCGATGTGCCCTAAGGTTGGCTGTGGGCATTGCCCCATGACCCTTATCCGGATAGGCTATATGAATTTTGGATCTGGCCCCTGTAATTTTCTGGCCAGGGGTCACTGGTTAACGTGTAAAAGGGGGGGGGGGTCTGGGCCTACCACAGGTAGGCAGCCCTATACATAAGAGCTGTTGGGCTAAGGTTTCGTATTCGAATAGGAACCCCTATATGGTGAATCCAAAGGGCGGAGTGGTTTCGCTCTAGAACCTATCCATGTGGCTGGAGTTGACTCCTGATGGTGGTGGGCCCTACCGTGTCTGTCAACTTTGACATATACAGAAAGATCCACAGTGAGCAGGTCTTTCTTATTTGGGATTTGGGGGTGGGGTGCGGGGGCACTACAGAATAGACTATAGTAGGCTTCGCCAGGACCCCTGTGGCGCCCTGGCCAGGGGTCCGACCGGGGACCGGGCCCAAAATGGCCAAAAATCGGTTTCAAAAGTGCCCAAGTTTGGTATCAAATGAAAGCCCTTGGTGAGGCGAACATTTTTTGTCATTGGAGGACCCCTCAAAGTGGACCCGCCAGCCTGTGGCGCCTTGACCAGGGTCCGGACCGGTCCAAAATGGCCAAAAATCGATTTTTCCAAAAGTGGCCAAGTTTGGTATCAAATGAAAGCCCTTGGTGAGGCGAACATTTTTTGTCATTGGAGGACCCCTCCAAAGTGGACCCGCCGGCCTGCGTGCCCTTGCCTGACCGGGGTCAGGTGGTCCAAAATGAAATGTTTCAAAAGTGGTCAAATTTGGTATCAAATGAAAGCCCTAAGTGAGCTGAGCAACTTTTGTCATAGAATTGCATGCTCAAAGTGGCTGTAGAGTGCTGCGGTGGGGTGGGGTGGGACTTAGGCGATTTTCGGTCAAAAATGAAATGTTTCAAAAGTGGTCAAATTTGGTACCAAATGAAAGCCCTAAGTGAGCTGAGCAATTTTTATCATAGAATTGCATGCTCAAAGTGGCTGTAGAGTGCTGTGGTGGGGTGGGGACTTAGGCGATTTTGGGTCAAATAAATATGAAATTTTCCAAAAGTGGTCAAAATAGTATCTGCTTGCGCATGGTGTTCGGAACTATATTATGTTGGTTCTTTTTTGCGCATACATATGTAAAAGAATGGAAAACAAGAACCAAAAATGCTCCTTCGTCGCATGTAAAATACATATGAGTACTCTCAGGCAGGTTGTACAAACACGGAAACTAGCCTGTAAAATGCATATGAGTGGTGTTGAGGTTGTAAATTAAGGAAAACAAGTTGCAACGGCTTAACATATGAGCCTGTCCTACAACGAGGCTCATATTGGCGTCACAGTAGCCTTCTTAAAGATCATCAGGTCATCATATTAAAGAAAGAAACGAATGAATAGACATAACATGTTAACATTGTGGCTTGAAAGAAATGGACAGAACGAAGTGAACTGCGACACCTCAAGTTTAACTGTACATGCAAGCTGATGTTTCCCGAAACACCGTGGCACCTACTATTTCCGGAAGCACTATAGTACACCTACTGTATTCTAGGAACACTATGACACACTACTCTCACATACGTAATGCTTTCCCCACATGGCTCTGAGTCAGAGCGCAGAGTGGCATGCCGTATAATGCGTATGCGCAGTGTCTCAGCGACAAGGTGTGTGAAGGACAATTTTGTAATGAAAAGCTTTACGTGCTATTTATATGAAGGTCAAATATCGACAAATTATATTATGACATACGTACGCCAATATGAGCCTCGTTGTAGGACAGGCTCATATGTTAAGCCGTTGCAACTTGTTTTCCTTAATTTACAACCTCAACACCACTCATATGCATTTTACAGGCTAGTTTCCGTGTTTGTACAACCTGCCTGAGAGTACTCATATGTATTTTACATGCGACGAAGGAGCATTTTTGGTTCTTGTATAGTATTACTAGTTCCAACTAAAAATACTCTGTTACGCATTTGGAGCTTTAATAATTTCGCTCTTAATAATAGTCTAAAACAAATTAAAAGTGTTATTGATCTTTAAAAATGTTTTTGGAAAAGCCGATAAAAGTATGTACCAAAATGAAATGTTAATCCTGTCAATATTAGGACATTAAAACCCGATGGCAGTAGATATGCTACAGTCGCGAGGTTCAAATAAGTCTAAAAGTAGACAACCCAGGGAGTTTCTAGATTGCTGTTTAAGACAAAATTGTACGAGAAAGCAGCCGCTCATATCAACATATTGTAATTCAAGCGCGTAGGTATAAAACCCATTCACAGTTAATGAGATTACCGTATCGAAGGTAATATTGTTAGAGAAATGAACCGTTGAACTCGATATATCGCAATTCACGCGAATAGGATGGACGGAGGAATTGCCTGTTCCACGCTACCCGACTGCATTCCCTATTCGGCGCTAAATCTAGTTTCTATAATTTTCAGCGCCGACTGCTTTCCCTATTCGGCGCTGAATCTAGTTTCTATAATTTTCAGCGCCGACTGTCAATTATATTGGCATTTTTCCGCCCTTCCTTCTTTCCCTATTCTAGCCACTGCATGCCCGTCTCGTCTAGGGCATTTTTCCCTCTAGTTTCTTGCATTTTTCCGCTGTAGAGTTTTTTCGCAGGCTTAATAAATAAAATGAATAAACTGACGTAAAAATGATTTGAAAAAAACAGATAGGACGTATATATACATATGTATTGTAAGCACGTTTGGGCATTTTTTGTCATTTGTACGGAGCATTACCTGTTAGAAACTTTTGGAGCATTTTGGAAAACAGGTTGAATGGGGCCGATGGCCCACCGACTGGGGGTGTCGTCGCGCTGCGTGGGGGAACGGGCATTTGTGAAAAAACTCAATTGTCTTTTTATGTACGTGTACATCAGCGACTTTTACAAAGGTTGCCGAAAAACATGATGACGGGGAGGGAGAACGCCCATTGGGGGGGGGGTCGTCGCGCTGCGTGGGGTTTGCGGAAATTTGGAAAAATGCAATTGTTTCCGTACGTGCGCGTACTTCAGCGACTTTTACAAAGGTTGCCGGAAAACATGATGACGGGGGGGGCGAACGCCCACCGGGGGGGGGGGGTCGTCGCGCTGCGTGGGGTTGCGGAAATTTGGAAAAACGCAATTGTGTCTGCATCAGAAAACGTTTACAAAGGTTTATCGAAAAACAGGACGACGGGGGCCGAACTCCTCACTTTGCAGGGGTCCTCCAATGATAAAAAATGTTCGCCTCACAAGGGCTTTCATTTCATACTGAACTTGGCCACTTTTGGAAAAATCGATTTTTGGCCATTTTTGACCGGTCCGGACCCTGACCAGGGCGCCACAGCTCGCTAGGGACACTTTAGAGGGGTCCTCCAATGACAAAAAATGTTCGCCTCACAATGGGGTTTCATTTGATACCAAACTTAAAACATCATAAAAAAATGATTTTGGACCGGTCCGGACCCTGGTCAGGGCGCCACAGGCCGCTGGGTCCACTTTGGAGGGGTCCTCCAATGACAAAAAATGTTCGCGTCACCTAGGGCTTTCATTTGCTACCAAAGTTGGACATTTTTTAAAAAATCGATTTTTGACCAGTCCGGACCCTGGTCGTCCACTTTGGAGGGGGCCGCCAATGACAAAAAATGTCGCGTCACCTAGGGCTTTCATTTGATACCAAAGTTGGACATTTTTAAAAAATCGATTTTTGACCAGTCCCCCCCCCGGTCCACTTTGGAGGGGTCCTCCAATGACAAAAAATGTTCGCCTCACCAAGGGCTTTCATTTGATACCAAACTTGGCCACTTTTGGAAAAATCGATTTTTGGCCATTTTGGACCGGTCCGGACCCTGGTCAAGGCGCCACAGGCTGGCGGGTCCACTTTGGAGGGGTCCTCCAATGACAAAAAATGTTCGCCTCACCAAGGGCTTTCATTTGATACCAAACTTGGGCACTTTTGGAAAAACCGATTTTTGGCCATTTTGGGCCCGGTCCCCGGTCCGGACCCCTGGCCAGGGCGCCACAGGGGTCCTGGCGAAACCTACTATAGTCTATTCTGTAGTGCCCCCGCACCCCACCCCAAATCCCAAATAAGAAAGACCTGCTCACTGTGGATCTTTCTGTATAAGAGGCTAAAGTTGGAGTTGCGACACGGTAGGGCCCACCACCATCAGGGAGCCCCCCAGCCACATGGATAGGTTCTAGAGCGAAACTAATGGGCCCTTTAGATTCACCATATAGGGGTTCCTATTCGAATACGAAACCTTAGCCCAACAGCTCTTATGTATAGGGCTGCCTACTCCGTAGGCCCAGACCCCCCCTTTTACACGTTAACTAGTGACCCCTGGCCAGAAAATTACAGGGGCCAGATCCAAAATTCATATAGCCTATCCGGATAAGGGTCATGGGGCAATGCTCCACAGCCAACCTTAGGCACATCGGCCTGCCCCAGTTAAAGAAGACCCGGACAGAAGGATTGACCATTTTGGAAAAAAACTATCTCCGAAAAAACCGAAATCCTGCTATGTACACAGACCTATGGGGGGCCCTACCTACTCCATACTCATTTCCCCAAAAATGGGGAAAAAGTTGTTCAAAAAAAACCCCATATGGTATAGGAAATCTAAGACCTCCGAGCCCTAGGGTGGGGGGGAAAAACTGGAGAGAAAGTCGTGCATTGAAAAATTGAATCTGTCATATCTCAAAAACGGCTCGGCCGATTTTGCTCAAATTTGCACAGCATGTACCCCTCGTGAAGGGGTTTCTACTGGTACAATATGAAGGCTCTACCTCAACTCCTCCGCCCGCACCAGGGAAAACTATGTTCCAAGAGGCCGCAATACGCCTTTTCTCCCTATTCTAGGTAGTGTGCTGACGCGCACTACCTGAATAGCCCCAGATAGAGGCTTCAATTTAATGTATTGATCATACCGTAGTCTTTTGTCATCCTTTGTGCACACGACTTCGAAACTCTCAGCGAGGCATAGTGGCGTAAATACTAAATTGTAGGGATTTGAACTGCAATATCTCTTACATGGATTGACCCTGGACTCTGAAAATTTGTCGGACACATACGGGCACTAGCGTAGATACGGGGGGGGCGGGGGGGGGGGGCGCCCGCCCCGCAAGAAAGGCTTTGCCCCCCACCAAAAAAACGGCAAAAGAAAACTTTTAAGCACGCGCCGAGCGCGGGCAAAAAAAAAAAAAAACAAAACCCCCCCCCCCCCAGTCGAAAACATGAACCATAGAAGAATTTATATGGCAACTTGCAGTATAATACGCAGTGTGCATGTTACGCAAAACTGGAAAATTTTACCCCCCCCCCCCAAAAGTCCTCGGTCAACACCGCCCCCCCTGAAAATTTTTGGACACATACGGGGGTATATTATAGCCAAAAGTATATATATAAGCGAAATCGGTGACTATAAATTTTGGAACCTGGCGACCCCCCCCCTTAAATTAAATTAAATTTAGATTTTCATGGGGGAGCTCGGAGAGCCCCCCATAATATGAGCTATAAAGGCACTTTGCGGATTTGGAAAAGTGCTAATTAGGCATAACTAATTAACGGGAAGGAATTAAGAGCTAATATTTGCATTTTTGAAATCTGCAGGCCAAGAGCTTTCGAATGATACCAAACTTGCCCGGAAAAAATGAACTTTGAAAAAATCGACTTTCTCTTACGGGTTTGAAAGTGGGTTTTTTTCTCTGTATTCAGCATGATTTTTTCCAATTTTGTGTTAACTCGATTTTTCGAACGGCCCATAGGAAAAATTTTTCTATACTATTTTTTGATTATCTAGGCAATGGTACTTAGCAAGTTTATGTTTTTTTTCGAATTTCGATCTGGTTCGATTTTTATAGATGGTCAAAAATGGGAAAAATAGCGTTTTTGGACACCTGCAAGCTGAAAAATTTCGTAAAAAAAAGCCGAAAAAAAAGTCCGAAAATTTGAAAATAGTCTAAAAACGGGCAAAAACAGCGTTTTTCGGCCTCGGGGTGGTACCCATATATAGTAAATCGGGGTCGCTGAAAACGATGAGCATACTGCCGATACCGTCCGAAGTGACCACTGGTCAGCATGGCTCCCGTGGTTCCTCGCCCAGGGTCAAAGTAGGGAAAACTCACTATAAACAGCATTTTTCGTGGTTTTAGTTGGGGGCACATTGTAAATCGACTATGCTCGTTTCAATGGGCGTATTGTCGAAACCGACGGAAGTGACCACTGGTCACTACGGTCTAGGTGGCCTATTGACCACTGGTCAAACCCCCTAAAACAGCGTTTTTCGGCGTTTTGGTTGGCGGCATATATAGTAAATCGACTACGCTCGTTTCAATGGGCATATCGCCGAAACCGACGGAAGTGACCACTGGTCACTACAGCCTATGGGGCCTATTGACCACTGGTCAAACGGCCTGAAACTGCGTTTTTCGGCGTTTTGGTCGGGGGCATATATAGTAAATCGACTACGCTCGTTTCAATGGGCATATCGCCGAAACCGACGGAAGTGACCACTGGTCACTACAGCCTACGGGGCCTATTGACCACTGGTCAAACGGCCTAAAACTGCGTTTTTCGGCGTTTTGGTCGGGGGCATATATAGTAAATCGACTATGCTCGTTTCAATGGGCATATTGTCGAAACCGAAGGAAGTGACCACTGGTCACTACGGTCTAGGTGGCCTATTGACCACTGGTCAAACCCCCTGCAACAGCGTTTTTCGGCGTTTTGGTTGGAGGCATATATAGTAAATCGACTATGCTCGTTTCAATGGGCATATTGTCGAAACCGACGGAAGTGACCACTGGTCACTACGGTCTAGGTGGCCTATTGACCACTGGTCAAACCCCCTAAAACAGCGTTTTTCGGCGATTTGGTTGGAGGCATATATAGTAAATCGACTATGCTCGTTTCAATGGGCATATTTTCGAAACCGACGGAAGTGACCACTGGTCTAGGTGTCCTATTGACCACTGGTCAAACTCCCTAAAACAGCATTTTTCGGCGTTTTGGTTGGAGGCATATATAGTTAATCGACTATTCTCGTTTCAATGGGCATATTGTCGAAACCGACGGAAGTGACCACTGGTCACTGCGGTCTAGGTGGCCTATCGACCACTGGTCAAAGCCCCTAAAACAGTTTTTCGGCGTTTTGGTTGGAGGCATATATAGTAAATCGACTATGCTCGTTTCAATGGGCATATTGTCGAAACCGACGGAAGTGACCACTGGTCACTACGGTCTAGGTGGCCTATTGACCAGTGGTCAAACCCCTTAAAACAGCGTTTTACGGCGTGTTGGTTGGGGACATTTATAGTAAATCAACTACGCTCGTTTCAATGGGCATATTGCCGAACTCGAGGCCCCGAGACCAGTGGTCACTATGGTCTCGGCGCCTACTGACCACTGGTCAAACCTCCTTAGACAGCGGTTTTCGGCGTTTTGGTTCGGGGCATATATAGTAAATGGACTACGCTCGTTTCATTGGGCAAATTGCCGAAATCGAGGGAAGTGACCAGTGGTCACTACGGTCTATGGGGCCTATTGACCAGTGGTCGAACCCCTTAAAACAGCGCTTTTCGGCGTTTTGGTTGGGGGCATATATAGTAAATCGACTATGATCGTTTCAATGGGCATATTTTCGGAACCGACGGAAGTGACCACTGGTCTAGGTGGCCTATTGACCAATGGTCAAACCCCCTTAAACTTCGTTTTTCAGCGTTTTGGTTGGGGGCATATATAGAAAATCGACTATGCTCGTTTCAATGGGCGTATTGTCGAAACCGACGGAAGTTACCACTGGTCACTACGGTCTAGGTGGCCTATTGACCACTGGTCAAACCCCCTAAAACAGCGTTTTTCGGCGTTTTGGTTGGAGGCATATATAGTAAATCGACTATGCTCGTTTCAATGGGCATATTGTCGAAACCGACGGAAGTGACCACTGGTCACTACGGTCTAAGTGGCCTATTGACCACTGGTCAAACCCCCTAAAACAGCGTTTTTTGGCGTTGTGGTTGGGGGACCTTACACTACCAAAAATTGGATAAGGACAAGTAGGAAAAATGCTCCTTGCAGTCGCATGAAAAAGTTAATATGAGCTATTATGGCCAACATTTAAACGTGCTGAGGACAAGATTTAAAATGTTTAATATGTGCCAACATCTAAATAAGTAGAGGACAAGATGTAAACGTCTAACATGAGCCGCTACGTTTCTCTTGGGCTCATATTGACGCAAATGAAATGGCTAATATATTTTTTATATACAAAGGCTTTCTTCAGATAGTCAAAAGGTTAGAACGGTTTGTATATGCAAGGATGGTATGGCTGGATAATCTCACTAGGTAAGTATATATCGTCTGTGACAGTTCTAATTTTTATTGCCTTATTCTGGTTTATATTGGTTGCTTTTGTTAATAATCTATATATATACATGTACGTATATACATACGTATAGTGAGATCTAGAAGCAACGTCGAAAAACAAACAAATGTTTTGAAGCGAAGTTGAAAAATCAGGCAATTCTGATTTTTGCTTAAAACGTATGCGCCAGTATTAATATTCAGTCTTTTCTGGCTAGGTTTAACAATGTCTGTTTAGAGGACACGTACCACAGGCGTAACCAAAGTGAGCGTCAATATGAGCCCAAGAGAAACGTAGCGGCTCATGTTAGACGTTTACATCTTGTCCTCTACTTATTTAGATGTTGGCTCATATTAAACATTTTAAATCTTGTCCTCAGCACGTTTAAATGTTGGCCATAATAGCTCATATTAACTTTTTCATGCGACTGCAAGGAGCATTTTTCCTACTTGTATATATATATAGTATAAAGTTTGGCTTGGTTCCGGTTCCTGCCCTTCCTCCGAGTGGTCCCCCACCACCTACTATCTCCTTCTCCAAAACACCCCCAAAAATTAACAACACAACTAATCCCTTCTATCATAATCTTAATTTTTTTTTTCCCGGAAAGGGGTGGATTTTTAGCACCCCAATATTTCCCCTTCTCAAAAATTTATTTTTTAAAAATTTGGGGGAAAAATGTTCTTGTTGGTGAAGTCAAAAACACTGACTCAATTTTTTTTTAAAATTTAAATTCTTTTTAAGTCAAAAACACTGGGTAAAATGTTTTGAAATTCTGCTGAGCTCACACATTTAGAAATGTTCCAGTAGAAACTGCAGGAAGCACTTTTGTAGCTGATAAATACAAAAGGTTTTGCAGAAAATACAGGTTATGTGTGGTAATTTGTACAGAACACCCTCGGTAGTTGAACCGGATCTGCTTTGGTAGAGATTACATGTGAGGCTAGTATTCAATACAAATGAAACCTGTAGTTTTCACTTGTTTACTGGTTTACTCTACAGATTACTGATTACTGATTACTCGATTACTGATTACTCGATTCGCTGATAACGCAAACTGAGTACTGGGCTTATTCTACTGGGCGAGGCCCTCTCCATGACAGTGTTGACGAATGGGATGGGATCCCATGGGATGGGATGGGATGGGATGGGATGGGATTCAGATCTCGTCCCATATGGGATGGTGGGATTACTTGGGACTAAATCCGCTTTGATAGTGAAATACCAAAAATTTGGAATTTGAATTTTGACTTTTGACAACTTTCGACACCATGTTTCCAAAGTATAAAAATTTCTACATAGATGCATCAACATTATTGTGCTATGTTTGTCCGAACCAAATAGCCTCTAGTTAGACATATGCTTTCCAAGTCTAGTGCTGCGTAAATGCGTAAGTTGCGAACGTAATTTATTTTGGCTTACAGGTTCAGCTTCGCCTTTTTGATTCTTAACATGTAGGTAGGATGTACTCAAAATTGCACCTAGCAGACAAACGGTTTTTTTAATATTTTTTACTGTGTTTTCTCATCCGTTTCTCAGATCAGCCCGCAAACTAGCACAAACGGTACTGATGCTTCAGTCACTGAAACTAACTGATTCGTATAATAAGTTGTACAAGATTCAGTTTCAGTCAAGAGAACTAAAACTTTTTGAATGAACTCAACGTAAAACTGAAACTCCGACTGTAATGTTGTTCCCCGGCCAAATTTTTCGTGGACCGGCCGGCCCAGCTCTCAACGCCGGCCGTCCGGTGCCACTTTCCGCCGGCTATCGAAAATACAAGCAAAAAATATAAAATATTTGGAAGTTTTGGCAGATTTTTGTCAGTTTAAGAGGCGATAAGCTCCATAAATTGTCACAAGCAGGCCGTCCGTTTCGTACTTCACCGGACGTCCTGTCACCGGCCGGCCGGTATGTATTTGAGCGGTCTGCCTGTCACCGGCTGGTCGGCCGCCCTGTTTTCGGCTGGTGGCCATCGGCCGGTCGGCCGACCCACTCATGGGCCTGCCGCCGGCCATCCGGTCTGAACAGGGCCGGTGCACAACACTATCCGACTGAAACTAAAACTAAAACTGAAACTATCTTGTGATGCCGACTGAAACTTAACTGAAACTGATATAATTTTCATTCGCCGACTGAAACTGAACCTGAAAATAAACTGAAACTGAAACTAAAATCGCTTGCTGTAACAACTAATCGACACCGGTCATTGTTTCATATCCGGATATCCGCCTATTTTACGTTAATGGATATCCGGATAACGGAATATTCGGCTATCATCTCATTTAAAACTTCAGTTCTAGAAAATGTTTGGTTTTGAAATTTAAAATTTTTATTTTTCTGTCAATTTTGTATCAAACTGCAATTACCAGACTAGAGTCAAGATTACATAAATATTTTCCAGAAATTTTTGCAAAATTCAGTTTAGCGGAACCATTCCTGATTTTTAGCAAATACTTTAACTTCTGGCAGGCCAGTCTCCAGTCACCCAAGCCTACCGATCTCGTAAAGAACGTTTATTCAATTAAAAAGGCTCAACTCAATGTCAGGAGCTTTCTGAATTGCAGCCAAAAACTGCTATATAATTAATTAAGCGAGCAATTTATTTTAAGGTATCTCCCACACAAAAAAACCCCCCCCACCTTCACATTTTGCTCGAAGAAATACACCAAAAGCTGTACACCGAAAAAACAGGTCCGGATTTGAAGAAACCTTGGACCAGACAAAACTTCTCTTTCTCGAACGCGGTTAAATTTTCATGTTCAAAGTCCAAATAAAGTTGAAGCCTGTTTAATTAATTTTTGATACGTTAATTAGTTTAACTATAACATTGAAACGTTGGAATAGTGTGTGTCAATAATATAGAAAATTGGTCGCGATATGCGTCGGATGCAATGCTGCAGATGCCAATTTAATCTCTTTGAACATCTCCATTACGGATTTTACTGTAATCGAAAAATAATTCTTCAGCTTCTGGGGGGCTCTGCCCCCCAGACCCCCCGTCGTGGATATTGGAATTGGGCACATCTATAGATTTACCGTGTCGGCGTGCATTACTGTTAAGTAACATCAACGTTCTAAATACTCTTTCATTCGTACGATTAAATTATGCTACACTGAAAAAATTATCGAAATTTTCATAAATACATAAATTCTTGCACAAAAAACACGATAAAATAATAATTTCACCTCGACGCAAAATTGCTTAACGGGTCGCAACTTAGATTTAGCGGAACACAAAATTGACGCATTTCGCAAAACCAAAAACTCTGTGTTTGTCTGTTCCGATTTTTTATTAAACTAACAACAGTGCATAATACTATATTACACTGGTAGAATGGTTGTACATGCCTATCTTCGTTAAATTAAATAATTATCGAATTATAAATAATTGTCTAAATGTATATTCAAGCTACAGCCGATGTGGGATAACTTGGGATTATTTTTGATTTTCAGTAAACAAGTGGGATGGGATGGGATGGAAAGAAAATTTTTCAAGTGGGATGGGATGGGATGACCACTCGAAAAAAATCCCATTCGTCAACTCTGCTCCATGAACACCCTCCCCTCTCAAAATCGTCCCCAAATCTTCCCCCTCCCCAACGGGGGTGCCCCTTTTGATACTAAATATATATAAGGGCGACAGTAATTATAAGAAATTTTTTGAATGTTTTCAATTCCAGTGGGTGTTATTTTTGTAGTGGCCGCTCCCTGACGAAAATATTTTGGAAGTGGATCGCAGGGATGGGCACCGGAAAAAAACGGTTTTTTTTCCGTTTTTTTCCGCAGGCTTCGGAAAAATACTCGCGAGTTTTTTTCCGAAAAGTTGAAAAACTTTTGAAAATTTAGCAATAAAATTGGGAATTTTGGGAAAATTTTTGAATTTTTCCGAAAAAATCTAGAAATTCTTTAAAATCGCCTGTTTTTATAGTTTATCGCATGAAAATACGTTTAAAAGCTTAAATTCATTAAAATTTGCTCAATTTTGGCACTCCAGAAACAGTTTAAAACCTTTGGTGATATCGGAAAAAAACGGAAAAATACTGGAAAAAACCGGAAAAAAAACCGGAAAAAACTAGTTTTTTCCGCAATAATTTTTTTCCGGAAAAAACCCAACCCTGGTGGATCGGAAGGTATATATATCATTTTTCGACAGCGCAATTGAAAATTACAAGCAATTGCCTAACAATGGAGGGCTTAGCCAACGCAAAAACTTTCCATTTTAGCTTCTAAAAACTCCTGCTTTTCGATCGTCACGAAGAGTTAAATTAACTTTCATGTCAACTGTCACTTGAACAAAAATTTCAGAATATATACATTCTATAGTAGTCGAGGAGTGCGTAAACTTGAAAATTTAAAATCTTGTATTTAGCTGGTAGCTTATTGAAATGGGCAGAAATCAAGAGACCTGCAGAATTGAAATTAGACTGCCCTGAAAAAGTCGGTCAGGAGGCCAAATTTTCAAAAATTTTCAAAAATTTAGATTTTTACTTAATTTTTCCCTTTTCAATACTAAATCTGCATATTTTTGCATTAAAATTAACTTTTTCGGAGAATACTATAAAAACAGCGCTATGTTTGCATAGTTTGGAAACATTTTCGTCTTTTGACCCTCCCCACAAATTGATCCCCCCTCGGACTTTTGGGGGTCCCCAAGGCCCCCCTCCAGAAAAAATCCCTGGAATAAGATGCATTCACTAGCGTAGATACGGGGGGGGGGCGGCCGCGTCCCCCCGAAATGGTTTTGCCCCCCTGAAAAAATTGGCCAGAAGAAAAAATTTATGGGCGTTTAAATTTATCATAAACACAAAGAAATTGTACCAAAAATGCCCCAAAAATTAGTGCATTTGTACTTTGTACTTCATTGAAAAATTTTCGTGACTTCATTATTAGCATACTGTGTTTACTTTACCCTTTACAAACCTTTACTAGTTTGCTTTACTTTGCTTTGCTTTGCCAGCTTTGTAGTTTTATTAACTGCATTATTGCAAACATGATTCCCTTATATAAACGGTGGATACTGGAAATGTGCTGCTTGGAATACACTGTTCCTAATGGGAGCATCCAATCTGAGTTTTCGTACGAGATGTGCAAAATATATAGCAAATTAAACTACAAAATTTGGTTTGGGGATTGATGATATACAATGCAAAGAATTCAATGTTTGAATAACATTTTAATGGCAAACTTGAAAAATCTTCTCAACTTCTGGGGGGCCCCGCCCCCAGACCCCTTTTTGCGTTTTAGCATGCCGCTTTCGGCTGCAATATGTTTAAGCTAAGAACCTTATAAAAATTTTGTACGTAGTGTTCATAGAATTGTTCAGCAAAAAATAAATTTTACCCCCCAGACTTCGGTCCAAACCGCTCCCCCCTGAAAATTTTTTGTGTCTACGCTACTGGATGCATTAGGTATATTTATGCTCTTGGTTATACTTCGTACTTTTAATGATTATATATTTGATATTTAGATTGAACTATGAATCTGCTACAACTTCCGAATGATATCCTTCTGAAGATTCTTTCCTACTTTGAATGGAAGGAGCGCGTCCGTTTTGAGGGATCATTTGGTAAGAGATTCCATGAAATAATCCTCCAATCCTATTCTGATGTGGCTGAATTGATGATTGGACTGGAAGAGTCTTACTCTGGTCCCGTCACAATCACACAACTCACCCGATGGGCTGGTCTGAGATTTTCGAATCTGTCAAGACTTGATGTCACTACCCCCGCCACTTCAGATGCCATGGAATTGATTGCTCAATTTTTTCCTAATTTGCATACTCTTACACTGGCCCTATCACCTGTCCTGGGACGACGCAATCATTTGATATCGATGGATGACGAGATTTGCGGATGTCTCTTATCTGTATACCCGAAAGGCTTGGCTGAGCTTCGTCTTGTTAATGGAGACATTGAGGATCGAATAGTCATTCCGGCGGGCATTGTCTCAAACCTGTGTGACACTCTTCAGCGTTGTTGTCCTGACTTGAAATCTCTGATCTTTGACTATGTCGAATTCGACGGCAAATGTTTGGATATCTGGAAATTCTTGAGCGCTTCGGGAATTCCTCAGATTGATTGTCGCATCCGCTGCAACGATTTTTCTTCCGTCGATTTTCTGTCAAATTGGCAGAATGTTCCGGATTGTGTTCGCTGTCTGAATCTCACGTTGCCTTTTGGACCTGCAGGATGGAAATATACCAGATGCAATTTAGAAGCCCTGACTATTGACGTTACGAGCAAGAATGGCAATTTTGTTGTGCCCGAAAATGGTCCCCTCTTTCCGCGCCTCAGATACCTCAAGATCCAGAATGGGGGAGCGGTGGCTTTACCCTGGGAAAGTTTTACCAGCGGCGGCGAACTCCGAGTACTGCAACTGGTCGCTGATAAGGTTCCCTCCAGTTTTCCAAAGATCCATCTGGTTGCTGCCAAAAATCCATTCCTTACCGAAGTGGTATGTTGGCAGTCAAATCTCTCACAGGAAACGAAAACGTTGTTTTTCAGCCTGGCTTCGATTGTTTCCCTTAGAAAACTGTCTTTGTCCCTTTTGAAGTGGGATGGGGACGCTACAGATTTGGCGATAGCGAAACGATATAAGGCAATTTCGCCGGTCGAAACTATGAAGCTGAGTTTGAGTGTTGGAGAGGTTGCTGAATCATTTTTTGCTCTTTTTTCTGCCACCTATCCCAATCTGAAGCATTTGGAGTTTGAATTAAAATATGACGAATCGAATCTTCAAGAGTTTCCTTTGCCAACCGGAAATCCTGCCATCTTGAGATTACCTCTGTTAAAATCTTTCACGTTTCATATGTTTTGCGAGTTGTCTTACGACATTGAATATCTTAACTTCATCCTTTCAACTGGAGATTGTTTGTCTGAGATTTTGATCGACAGAAATTTTGACCGATTCTGCGCAGATACCCGATTTTATCCGACGGAATTTTGCAATCCGTGGCCATTTTTGGGTGGGATGCTTCAAATGGATAGCCCTAGCCTACGCTATCTGGAGACCAGTTTTTCGAGCGATTCAAGTGAGACTTTGTGTACTAATTTGCCTCTATTCGTTGAACGGTATGGTGACTGTTTGACCACTCTTTCGCTGGACTACCATTGGTTATCGGCTTCGGAGGACGAGAAAAAAGATGGTGTCAAAGTTTTGACAGACTGTCTTCCATCTCTCCGACGTTTGGAAGTAACCGAATTCGATCACGTTTATCAGTCTGATGTTTCTGTATCATCGTTTGCTGTTTATTTTGTGGGATATCGACTACGCCGACTTCAGATCTCCATGGAGGAATCCCGACCTCGACCATCGTGTCTTTCCTATTTGTTCTATTTTGGAGGCAAGGAAAATACCCTTCTGCGTTTGTCCTCGTCGTTAGAAAAACAAACTGAGATGCGATTCTCTGAAGGTCGACCGGTGCTTAAGCTTAGCCAAGTTTCGATGCTTCGAGATCTGGCCATTCCACTTCTGAGAGAGCTTGATTATGTCCCAGGTAATCGTCACATGATCCTGGACGGCTCGAAAATTGAATTCCTGGAATTTACTGATATTGATAACCTAGCTCTTGACAGCAGTAGAGCTGATGATGACTCGGATGGCCGTGTGTTGATGTAATTTTACAGTTCTACGTTTGTAATCCATGATTCTGTGTTGTTGCGTATATATGTACGTGGTTGCAAGTTGTAGTATTCTTTAATTTTGAAGGATTTTGTAGGTATTCTAGTTTTTTCCTATTTGTATTGTTGTCGGATTTTCCTAGGCATTATTTTTGCTCAAAGGATGGAGGAATTTTGTTTTTTGTGCTCAACCCAATGGTTCGTCCTTCACGTACTGTTGCCTGAGTTTTTTAGAGGAGGTTGGGGTGGAGGCACACTTTAACAAGGGGGTATAGGGGGTACTCAATAATTGTAGTTTCGGTACAACGGCCAGCAAAATCAGGGCCTAGGGACGAGGGACAGAGCCAGGAAAGGCAGGTCAAACTGAAAATTAATGGAAATTTTAGCCAAAAATAGCCATTTTTTTAAATTTCGAAAAATTTTTGAAAAATCGCAATAAAATGCTTATTTTGCTCTAAAATGGCTGTAAATAGCTAATTTAGCGCTAAATTCACTTGAAGTTTGCAAAAACTCGCTCTTTTTTAGAAAATTTTCTGCTTGGACCCTCCCCCCCCAAATATGAGATAAGGTACAAGGGCATTTACAATTTGGGCTAAAACAGGTACGGGACTCCTCAGGAATACCCTTGTTAATGTATGGGTGGAGGACTTTCACTTTTTGGGTTCCCCTGTCAAATCGACCCCTTTCCCCTTCACGTTTTGGAGCGTCCCCCACTTAGGGTTGTGCCACTAGGAAATTTCTCGGGCCGGGCTCGGGCTCGGGCTCGGGCTGGACTGATTTCTCGGTTCGGGCCACGGTCCGAACGGCCCGAGCAGCCCGAGTTGCTTCAGAACTTGGAAAAAATGCTCACCTCGTCATTGGTTAATTATTAAAATAAGTTAACAAGAATTTGAAAAATAAAAGAAGCTAGAATTTGAAAAATAAAAGAAGCTATTTTATGTAAGTACAGATATTTATATATATCTTCAGAAATATAAATAATATGTAAATATATACTTTAAACATCGGTATATATATTTTGAAAATACAAACCTTTATATTTGAATTTGAATACATATTTGAATAATACTGGAAATATTTATTTTATTTTTAAAATATTTAATGGACGCGACGCGATGTTTATTTTTTCAAAAATTTGCAGTTTACCTTTGTATTAAGAAGTAATAACAACAAGAAGGAATCGTATTATTAGCTACCTGGCCCGAGCTGCCTGACTCGGTCGGGCCTGTGGACCTTTTCGGTTCGGGCTCGGTTCGGGCCGCAAGAATTATTTCTCGGGCCGGGCCGGCCCGAGTCCGAGCCCGAACCTACCGAGCCTAGGCCAGATTCATGAGCACAACCCTGCCCCCACTTACTATTAGGTGCCTACAAAATATCAAATTTTGTGAATTTGTGATCAACGTTTTCATAACGTTTTCGGTTTAGGCGGGCCTTTTTGGCTACGAATCGTCTATTTTGGTACAAAGAGTTGCATTTTGTGCATTTGTAGCTCAATCATAGCAGTATTCGTAGAGAGCAGGCATTTTTAGCATCTCCAGGCCATTTTATCCCCCCAGTCCTGATCTTCCCCACCACAAGACACCCATATTTTTCTGAGTTTATTTGAGAGGGAAATGTGGGGGTGAGGAGAGTGGAGGGAGGTCCTAAAGTGGAGGGGGTGGAAATAAAATTCTTTAAAAATGCCAAAAATACAGCAAAAATAGCCTGTTTTCTACATATATTGCTATAACAAACAACGCAAAAAAAGTGCTCAAAACTTGGGTTTGAGCACCAAACTAGACGATTTTTGACCAAAAAATTCCGGCGAAACCGGAAAATTTTGACCAAAGAGGTTTATAGTTCCCATTCCTTAGTCGCAGTTTTTCACCAATCATTTTCTGGAGACTCATTAAAATGCACCCCAATCCTCTCTCCGCCAAACTACTGGTTCTTGCCCATGCAGGAAATGATAGACGAAGCTGAAAAGCGGTCCTGTAAATTGTTTTTGTATTTGTACTTAGTTTTTGTCTTGGTTCTGTGTTTATTCCAAACTAAATATGTTCGAATGTTTTCTGCAACTTAGGTTAAGCTAATATATATATATAAAATATATATATATATAATATATATATACGTATTTATACATATACATATGTACATATACATATAGGCTTGGAGGTAGCGTGTCCCATCCTCTCCACGCTGATGCTCTTCCCCCCCCCCAAATTAGGCCCTATTGAATATTGAATCAAATTCGCCGGCTATGCTTGTGTTCTAAAGTTCGAAGCAGACACAAAATTTTCGCACTCGTTGCTTGTGTTTACTAGCTTCAATATGTAGTGCAGAAGTTGTACTTGTTTGCTACCAATAGTTGTTTCGTTTGTTGAATCAATACAATACAATACAAACGAGCTAGCTTACCCCCGTTTCGGGTCGGTATGGCTACCAAATTGGGGTTAATAAGGTCCAATTTGCAGAGGAAGGCTACATAACGTGCAGAGAGGAAATGTTACGCCGATAGTATATAGAGCACGCCTGTAACCCTGCTCTTACTATTATCAAGATTATGTAGTCTTAGATTTCACCAAAATCCTAGAGCAAAAATCCGATGGGATATCATATCGATATCTAATCAGTTGTGCTGCAGAACGAATGTTGTTGTTGTTGTTGTTGTTATTGTTGTTTGGTGCATTAGACATCACAATGTGATGATCATCACCCGAAGGTGAAAAATGTTTAGCCATGTAGAGTTGTTTGGGAACGCTTCCAAAAGGAGGATATGTGCCTATTCCGCCGACCGGGTCGACCTGGATCTTTTCAGACGGGCCGCCACTCAGATGTACTGTTGTTTCAGTAGCCCATTTTAGTTTCAGTTTCAGTTTCAGTCGTCATCCCAAAGTAATTTCAGTTACAGTTGCAGTTTCAGTAGGCTAGCCGAAATCTTTTCAGTTTCAATTTCAGTCCACCTTTCAATATACTTGCGATTTCGATT
This sequence comes from Trissonchulus latispiculum, assembly GCA_030248195.1. NCBI lineage: Eukaryota > Metazoa > Nematoda > Enoplea > Enoplida > Ironidae > Trissonchulus > Trissonchulus latispiculum. Next base: position 12,413 of record JASAND010007192.1, on the reverse strand, counting down.
TCAGTGACAAACTAAAACATGCAGAGACTGAAGTGACTGAAACATCACTTCGCAGATGTAAGACTTACTGAACTGACATCAAGTTGCTAAATGTTCGTAATAGAAAAAGCTGGCGAAATGCTCGGTACATTAAGGGTGAAATCTCGGGGGATGGTGGTACTACCGGTTATCATTGTTAAGCATGTGTTTGTATGCGTTTGAACTAAACCGCATCTGAATGACAAATTGCTTACCTCATGTCAAAACTGTATATTTATATGTATAGGAGACGACCCAAAGATGCGTCACCTTTTTTGGGCAGATTTCACATTTTGGGATCATAATTTTCCAGCTAGTGCAATCCTAAACTGTGTAAATTGAAACTTTTTATGCGTGCTATTTTACATTTGCTTTAATCAATTTGGCAGTCTAACGCCCGATTGCACCAAATGTTTCTACGTAAAATCTAATTATCTTAAAATCTTATTAGCTAGAAAGATTTTAACACTAAACACATTTTCCATTGCACCAAAATGTTTTTGCGTAAAATCGTTTTAACTTCTGCTTAAAATCTGTTTTGCTAAAATCTAATTAAGGGTAACGTGACTGAAACAGCCTATCACACGCAGAGCGGCAGCTTTGATTTTGAAGTATCAGCGCTGTCCAATCATAATACACTGAAGTTCTGATACTATGAAACTACTTAAAATCTAATTAGCTGCTTTTCAAGAATTCCTGTTTTCATAGGCTTGCATTCACAGGTCTTAGTAGTAAACGGTACATATACTGCATGCTGTCTGCAATACGATACTATTTTGGTAACTTGCTTTTAGCAACAAACTTTGCTTTCTTTTTCACATGAAGTCTCCATTTCGTACATGACTTTATATAACGAATTAACCAGCGGAAGTTGCCTAAAAACTGATGATCCTCAAATCCAAAATTGTAATATCTATTATTGTTACTTGTTCTGTAATTACACTAATTCATTAGTTACTTTTTCAGTTCCCCAAGAAAACTAATGGTGGGTGACTACATGCAAACAAGAATTTTCAAAAGTTCTTGAAATACTGACATGGATTGTCACACTAAACAGATTTTAAACATAGTACGGAGCATGTTTAAAATCTAATTAAGTTTCAATAGGTAATAAGATTTTAAACAGATTCTAAATAGATTTAAGTTGGTGCAATGCTCAGGCAACTTAAATAAATTTAAAATCTGTTTAAAATCTAATTTAGCTAATTAGATTTTAAACACATTTGGTGCAATCGGGTGTAAACCAAATTCAATCAAAATTGTAAAAGCTACGAATTATTTCATAGTTTAAATTTGATGTTGACGCAGTTTAGGAGACGTCTCTTAATGTGCGTCGGGGGAGTCCAAAAACCGCGTCATCCACATTTAACAACAAGTTTACTATCTAAATATTGTTTTTATGTTGCTGCAGTGAAAGAAAGCAGTAAAAATAACCTATAGACCTAATTTCTCGGCAATCTATTAAGTATCGAAGGAGCTGCGAACGTTTGAACTTTTTACCGTTTTAGGGGCTTAACTTAACCACAGTTGATTTTTCTCCAGAAATGACAAAGGATCCTGATTGAAAAATGTTCGTGTGAGCTTGCGAAAACTGGGAATGGGTTTTGTATTTGGTAGCTAACACAAAATTGACGATGACGAACTTTAGGTTGTCGTCGTGTACTTTCAAAAACTTGTCTGTGTTTTCTAAACCTGAGGAATTTTTTCAGTTTTCTTATTTTATTTAAATAAACTAATTGTCAGCTATTAACAGAAGTTTAAATATATATTCGAAATCCGTTAAGTAATAAGTTTTTAAGACTCAATTTTCTATAAATTGGACATTGCGCCAACATTGCTGGACATGAGAAGTTGCAAAAAATGTGTTGGCTTCTTGCAGTTATAATTCAGAGTGTGAGCACGTGACATCGAAACCTTTTATATCATTGGATAGCTGACATCACGAGCTACATAATTTTTTACATTTTGCGCAGGAAACGTCTTTAAATGGCTTGGTGACGCACTTTGGGAGGTGACTCATCTTTGGTTCCTCTCCTATATTAAGGGTACTCCTTCCGAGATCTCGGATGGGGTACAGCTTAGAGTTGTTAGCCCGTCCAATCAGATTCATTTTAGTTCATTCGCATAAACACATGGTAGCAACGCTAAGCGGTACCCCCTCCGAGATCTCGGCACTACGCGACGAACATTAGAAAGCAATATCTGCCAAAAAGCATTGCATGTCAGACAAAACAGAACAGAACTACAGAGCAACAGCAATCTGAATCATTTTAATTAACAAAAATTCAACTTCTCAATGTCCATAAAATCAGCAATTTCAGTATTGGTTCCATCCAAAATCAAATGATCGCAGAAAACTGGAGACAAATCAGAATCTGAAGTGAACTTCGAAGGATTAAATAGCTCAAACGTTTGTTTTGATAGGGGCCGGTCTATGGACAGGTATGTACATCGTAACTTCTCTCTCCAGGGCTGACGATAAACGCAAAACTAGTCCTTTGTCGCCACAGTAGGACAGATAGATAAGAACGGGCTGATCACGTGACAAATCACGGTCTTGGGACGTCTGAAGTTGACGAAGACGATAACCAACAAAATAGACAGCAAAAAATGGCCGGCAGTTGGAGGATAACTGTGTCAGTTCAAAATTTTGAAGCGATGGAAGACAATCTGTCAAGACTGGCGGTGACTCTGTTTTCTTCGTCAGAAAGTTCTTGAGAGATATCCAGGGAAAGAGAGCACAAACAGTCACCATATCGTGCAACAAACTGAGACAAACAAGTTGGCATGCTTTGGCCCCTATGTATGACACGGAATTGATGTTTCCAGATTTCGCAAACTTGGACTGTCCATGTCCAAAATCTGAAGTAGTGGCCAACAACTGAAATAGTAATTCGCAGGGCGAATACAACGGCGTTTCTGAAACCTGAACACATTCCTGTCGGTCACGATCTTTCTCAGATCATTTCCCGTCGACAACCTCACATTCAGGTTTAGCAAAAAAATCAGCACAACCACAACCCAACTCAAATGTTTCCAAGACAGCTAATCTTAAGGTGGTGGTATCCTTTTGTGCAGTGCTTTTGTCGTTATTTTTTTGAAACGCTATAACTTTCGCAATTTTGGGAGTTAGAAAGAGCTTTATACATTGTTTTAAAGCTTATGATCTGTACATTCAGATGAGCTTACGGAACCAGCAAAATTAGCACAAAACTAGCAAGAATTGTCTGACATAGTGACTTCTGACAGGCTAAATATAGACCAAACATTTTTGAACATGGATTTCTCAAAACTGTACAATCAGCCAAAATTTTTTCTTGTGTCATGATATGAAGGACATATGCGCCGAGGGATATTTTTTTGGATTTGGCTCAACAAGCCTCAATGCTCCAGAAAATCCGGCAAATGTGCGGTGACACGAAATTTCGCAGATTTGTATTCAATTTTCTCGCAACTGGCGAAGTTTTAGCTCAAACCAAGAAAAATGTCCCTCCGCAATAGTGTCAATTTTCATCGAGCCAAAAATCAGGCGAATCCATTGGGTAGTTTTTGAGAAATCGCTGTTCAAAACAAAATAATCGCAGTTTTTGCCAAAATGGTTTTTCTCCAAATCTCTAACTTAAAGCAACGAATCCCAGCTAACAGGCACTGATAAAATGGGCAGTTAGACTGCTTATCGATTGAGTATAAATAACCGAAAATTGTTCATACGATTTAGCAGTAATTTTGAAAAAACTGATTTTTTCGAAAACAGCCTTTTTTGACCCCAAAAATCGTTTTTGGCTTATACTGACTTAACCACTACAGATAGCTCAAAAGTTGTAAAAGCAAAAATGTTTGTTTTTGTACCCTCTTTCCATCCATAACAACCAATCTGATGTATCGGCTACCTACTGAAAGTATAAGGCCAAAAACCGAAAATTTCTCATCTTTTCACCTAACAAGCAAGATTTTGTGCAAAAGGTTCAGTTTCCGCTGGACGGACATTTAAGTAATTGTAAACCTGCTGCGCAGTTAATTGTTTTAAAAGAGAGCTCTTAATTGCTTACTACAGAAAATATACGTGCAAAACATTGTTTAAAAATTTTTTATAAAGCTTGAGGAATTCTACTTTATGTCGAAAATAAAGTTTAAACTATTGAGCATTTGTATGTAATTAGCACATGTTCTAAGCTTTATCATATTTGAGAAATCAATCTTTGCTGTGCTGAGATATTAATGAAGTTTAACTGTAACGATGAGTCATCAATTAGAACAAAGAATAGACATTTCCGATTTTGGAATTGAAAGTAATCTGTAGTGCTACGGACAAAATAAAAGACTGTATTTTGTATGATTTTAGGGCTCCAAAAGGTAGCACTGGTAAGCACTGGTTTTAGATTGAAAGTTGAAAAGGCTGAGAGAGCACCGGGGTCGGTGGTACCCTGTTCTCAGCGACACACCCTCTAATTTCGAAGCACTAACAGCAATGCGAACAGACGAGACGACTCGGTCGACTCTTAGATCCTTCGATACTTAATAGATCTGGAGACTAGCAACTTCATTACATTTGGCCAGTTTTGCTTTCCAATCATTAAGGTTACAGCAAAGCACGAACATGTTACTCAATATTCTTCTCTAGCTGTGCAAAACGTAGACCTTTTTCTTGAACCAAACAGCTGTGAGAAAGCTTTATGCTTTTATGAATATCGAGGGATTGTGGGCATTATGGATTACTTAGGATTACTTGGAAACCACTTACACCCGATTGCACCAAATGTGTTTAAAATCTAATTAGCTAAATTAGATTTTACACAGATGTTAAATTTATTTAAGTTGCCTGAGCATTGCACCAACTTAAATCTATTTAGAATCTGTTTAAGATCTTATTACCTATTGAAACTTAATTAGATTTTAAACATGCTCTGTATTATGTTTAAAATCTGTTTAGCGTGACAATCCATGTCAGTATTTCAAGAACTTTTGAAAATTCTTGTTTGCATGTAGTCACCATTATTTTTCTTGGGGAACTGAAAGAGTAACAAATTAATTAGTGTAATTACAGAACAAGTAACGATAATAGATAAAAATTTTGGATTTGAAGATCATCAGTTTTTAGACAACTTCTGCTGGTTAGTTCGTTATAAAGTCAAGTATCAAATGGAGCTTACTGTGAGAAAGAAAGTAGGTTTGTTGCTAAAAGCAAGTTACCAAAATAGTATCGTATTGCAGACAGTATTCAGTGTATATATATACCGTTTACTACTAAGCCCTGTGAATGTAAGCCCATGAAAACAGGAATTCTTGAAAAGCAGCTAATTAGATTTTAAGTAGTTTCAAAGTATCAGAACTTCAGTGTATTATCATTGGACAGCGCTGACACTTCAAAGCTGCCGCTCTGCGTGTGATAGGCTGTTTCAATCACGTTACCCTTAATTAGATTTTAGCAAAACAGATTTTAAGCAGAAGTTAAAACGATTTTACGCAAAAACATTTTGGTGCAATGGAAAATGTGTTTAGTGTTAAAATCTTTCTAGCTAATAAGATTTTAAGATAATTAGATTTTACCTAGAAACATTTGGTGCAATCGGGCGTTAGGAATCAGAGATTTCATACTACTTTGTTCACACACATGCTTTGCATGCATGCAAAAAAGAATTGAAATCCAATAAAATTTGGTCACCCCCATTTTAATCGCCCCCTTAACACTGTTTGAAAACTGTCCGGGGATGAATCCGCCATCGTGGTTGAAACAAGATATTCCAAAGCAGGAAATAGAATTATTAGTCTATTTCCTTTGTTGGTGGACAAAATTTAGGAAATAGGACGACAAACAAACCAAAGTCTAGCCTACTTATCATTTGGAGAAGCTAAATTTAGGATTTAGGACGACAAACTATTTTCTATTGCTTGTTTTGGACGGTCCCCCAACTAAATTGAATGTAGCACAAAAAATCCTTTAATTTAATGTGTATTTCCTAAATATCACCGCAATATAAGCATATAAGCGTATAAGCAAAAATATACCTATATGACTAATGCAGTCAGCACATACGCTTAGACACAATGTCTGTTTCTCAGGAACAAATGTCTATATGAGCGTGGGAACTTTGCAAACTAGGAAATAGACCGATATCAAGCGCAATATATATATAAAGCTTCTGGTAGCCAATCACATTCACTGTTATTTCAAATCAGCCAATCGAATTGTGTCGTTGAATTTGGAGGCAAGCAAAGCAGTCGTAGCAAACGTTTGTTGCAATTTGGCGCTGTTTTGTGACATGGCTCAGTTTATGGAGGATTTTGAACCTAGTAATCAGGATGTCATCAGATTTAGATTTGTTCCAAGTGCTGACAGTAATAGCTTGGATGGTCCAGTTCAGACAGTTTGCCGTGGAGATGTGTCAGCTGCAAATCTGGCTCTTCTGTTCAGCGTAAGTTAATAAATGCTTAACTAAAACCTGTTTTGTTTATAAACTAAGTTTGACTTTAAGGAAGTTCGTAATTCCAAACGTGTACGTGTTTCCGAAGTATATAAAGGAATATGGTTTTTAAATTTATTTTAACTTGATTTTTAACATGGTTGTGGTAAGGTTTATAATATTTAAAGATGGTTCTAATTTCCAGCTGGATTTTCCATTTTACAAGATGCGTTTATGTTTGATGTGTTTGAAAAAGGATGGAGCCTTGACATTCAAATATTCCGGTTTTTGTAAAAATTTATTTGATAGTTTTTTGAGTAGTTCTTAAATGCTGGAAAGAGTCTGATGGGATGGTGGAGACAGACGCGTAGCAAGGGGGCGGGGAATTGGGAGAATTCCCCCGAAAATGTGAACACCCCCAGATTTTTTCCGTGCCATTTGACCAGGACTGCTTCATTTGCGTGCATGCAAACGTGCTGTGCCTTGTAGGTATTCAAACAGTGTTCTGCAAAACATTCCGTAAAAGGCAGGAGTTAGAGAAATTTCTCATTTTCGGGGGGGGGGAGGCTCCTCCTCCAACCCTAGAATTCTTGCATTCTCCCAGACATTTTTTCTGGCTACGCCACTGGGTGGACACATGTGCAGAAGATGGATTTGGAGGGCGGGTGTTGTTACATATACATATTAGGTTTTGTATTACATTATCAGGAATTGGTGTAATAAGTTTTGTGTCTTGTTTCAGCTTCCACAAGAAAGAATCATGCTGAAAGAAACTTCCTTGGATGGACGAATTTTGTTTCAGGAAAACGGGAGATGGCCGCCATTGGAGACATCTGCATGTCCAGAGTTCTTGGTGTTTAGCGGACAGACGCCAGTTCCGATTTCTGCTCCTACTCAGAACTTTCAACGGTTTGTATAATTAATTAATTAAATTATCTGAGACATAGAATAGAATAAGATGGCTCATTGATGTTAGAGGCATTCAAAGGTTTGACTGCGCACCATCTTTGATCAGCGAAGATTTAAAGATGTTAGTTTAGCATTTTTGCATTATTATTGTAATGTTGGCTGTTACCAGGCTTAAATTGCTTTGATACCAGCCCTTTGCGTAGCCTAACTTTTCAGGTTGTAGCAGGGGTAAATTTTGGCCAAGTTGAAAGCATTTTTGTTATTTGATTAGTCTTTCAGGTCAATTTACTCTTCAAAGTTGAAGTTTCTGGAAAAATTTAAAAATTTCTGGCTAACGAAAGGAAAATTCTATTACTGGTGCGAGCTATAAGGCTGTAAGGCACATGGCTGGAAGGCAGCTAAGATCTCAGTACGCGATATATGTTTGACCACACCCATGCTCTATATCCTTGCCACAAAGTAGGCCAATCGGACAAAGTCGGGGCAAACCTTTAGTAGCCCCCCCCCCCCTTAAGCCGGGGTTAAAAATTGATTTTCCGATGTTGTCGAAAGATTGCCTTGGGATTCTTTGATGAGCTGTGATTAAACATAGAATCCTTTTTTGATATCACATAAACCAAATTTACATTGGTTAAAGGTGGTGATATCCTTTTATGCGGTGCTTTTGTTGTGATTTTTTCAAAAATTTGTCGCAAAATCGGTTTCTATTTTAGAGCTACGATTGCCGAACCGATTGTCCCCGTCGGACGAGCAGCAGCGGATTCCACTGTTTTTCAAAGAAAGCGGGGGACATTTACCATAACGATTATTGAAGCCGCAATTGATCCCAAGCGCTTGGTTCCAGTGCCAACTAAGAAGATGATGGTCCTAAAACTTGACGACACCACAGCAAAACAGACCTTTGTTGTCCAGCAAGTCCGAGAGTTCTTTGATAATGCCAACTACGAATTATTCCTGAAAAATGGAGCAATTATATCCAGCCAAGAAGCAACTAATGGTATCTCTAATTATTGTTTATAATGGACGGAAATAAATTTTAATTTAGCAGTAAACAAGAGTACATAATAGATAAGAGTGTGAAACAAGAGTACATAATAGATAAGAGTGTGACAGCTGGCAGGCTCTCTGTTTACAGCTGCAGCTGCATGCTCTGCATGCTAACGACTCACCCCCGGCTTTAGAACGCAAAGATAGCGTTTGAATTTTTGAAGTGAGCATGAAACATAGCAGATTGATAGTTGGATCCATAGAGAGAGGCCTGCACCCAGAATTTTGAAGGGGAATGTCATAGATCAAACCCAAAAAGTCTGAAATGCGGATTCGTCAAGAAAAGTTGACTTTTGTGTTGTTGAAAAGTTGTTGTTTGAAAAGTTGAAAAAAAGAAAACGACTGACTTTGCTGTGAAATTAGCGACAACTTTCTTTTGTCATCCCAAAAGGAGCTTCTAGACCTCTGATATTCCGAGAGGAGCGGCCGCGGATAGACAGATAATTTTGCCATTGCCAAAAGCAACATTCTCTAAATTTTTTAGACTCAGCCTATTGGAAGAATCATAACCGACGACAGCTGTTTGCCGCAATCCCGAAGGATCCTCAACCACGTGCCCCCAGAAAGAGGTCCCTGGACGAAACAATTCAAGATTTGAAATCTGTAACTGGTCAGCTTTCCGATATGAAACAGGATACCGATAATCTGAAGAAAATTCGTGATTTATTTATGTGTGTAGTCTGTCACTGCACTGCAGTTGAGCCGATGGTCTGTCCATTTGAAAATTGCCGTCGCCTGATTTGCGGCAAGTGTCATGAGCAAAATTGGCGTGCTCGTGCAGAAGCCAGAATTGAGCGTGATGCCGAAAAAGGTCACTGTGCCAATTGTTTGGGCACAGCTAAGAAGACGGAGTTTAAGCTTGCTTTCCGTGGGTTTAAGGAAGTTTATGACATTTTGTCAAAGTATGAGGACAACTAGTCAGTCCAAAGAGGGACGATATCATAAACCGTTTTTACAATGACTTATTGTTTTTGCCTACATTGATCTTGCAGCTTTTTGATTCGTTTGTTGTTGGTTTTGTCTACATTGATCTTGCAGCTTTTTGATTCGTTTGTTGTTGGTTTTGCCTACATTGATCTTGCAGCTTTTTTGATTCGTTTGTTGTTGGTTTTGCCTACATTGATCTTGCAGTTTTTTTCTGACTCGTTTGTTTCTGCAGTATTGTCGTTTGCTGCGTAGTAGAGTACATACGGTAACTTGCTGATGTCTTTGTGCATATTAAACTAGAGATCTTGGCCAGTAAATTCGTTTGAGTTGGGTTAGGCATCCAGTTTATAGGAAAATAAGTTTAATGGCACAATTCATCGGTTATATCCATGAAACGTTTAACAAAGTATTTAAAACAGTCGTTATCTCCGTTCGCCAATTTGCCATAAACATCTCCAACAGCCGTCTGATACTCATTCATTTTTGAAGACCTTTCAGCAACTTTTCTTGGGTGGTTAGCAAGAGGATCTGTACCAAACGATCTTACATCGGCCAAACTGCCTCCTGCCTCTTGGTATTGAGCAGCGGCAACTCCAACGTCTGGCACTGACGCTGCTGATATAGGCATAGCTCCATTCCGAGCAAGAAGATCAACTGGCTTACCGCGTCCTAAAACAATCTTACATACAAAACCTTAGCAAGAGTACACAATAACTAGACTGAAAAGTGCCGTACTCGATACCTGATAACGGTAGACCCCACACAAATTAGACCCTAGTAACGCTCCAGAAATCAGTACCTTGTCGAAATGGCGGTATGCTCACTCTCTTGTATGCTTACGTCTTCTTGAAATGTCGAGACTATTGATGGAACGTTATTGTCGCACTCTTTGTTATTAGTATGTACTCTTGGTGTTAGCGATGGCTATGAAGCTGTAGCGAAAACTGAGCAGTAGATTGATGCTTCTCCAGCTAACATGTACCTAATCACCAAAAGTACACAACCAAATCAACCAACCGGGAACAAAGTGATGGTTTCTCGACTGAACCAGTCTATGCAACCCTTCCGTGACAACAGCTTGGGCAGCCTCACTGCAGCAAAATCGGTGGGTGTTATTGGCCATGTCCAAGATTCCATCCGTTTCCATCTCAACCAATGCAGCTTTCACTGGATAGCCAACACGACTATTCACTTCAACCCATACCCTTTCAATGCGGTTATTCTGTAAGCAAAACGCACCAGCTTTTGGTCACAAATTACGCAAAGCATTAAAAAGTGAAGCCAAAAATGGTGGTTCTTAAATTTCTATGAAGCCTTCCGAATACACACCAAACTATCCTCATCCAGCTAAAACAAACACCTTGCCCAAGTACGATGTATGCCCACTCCATGTTTTTGCCAATACAAGCTAATCCTATTCAAGTCAATACTAAGTTACACCATTCTACCTAATGAGCTAGCTAACTAACTAATAAACTAAGATTAAGCAATAACTCAGCTATCTCGAAAAATACCGAGTATAAATATAATATAATACCAAAAATAAAAATCTCGAGTGAATATACCTTCGTAGATTTTATCTGTTTGTAGGGGGCCACGAGCGTATTTCTTCGGAAACCTTGTAGCGACTGTTGAACGGCCAAACACAGATTGAACTCTCTTCCGCAATCAACAATAACTTGATCAAATAGGCCAAATTGAAGAATAGATTCACGAAACACCTTATCATATATAATTAGGTTGTTCTTCACAGGCATTGTCACAGCTCTGGTTACAAAACCAGAAAACCCGTCAATGGCCGCAACAATGGTAACTCCATAATTCACTAACTTTTCGTTCTGGTCCATGTGTAGATTTTGCCCAAAATAGTCTGCAGAATAGGGTATGGGATTCGTTTGTCGAACAACACCATGGTATCGATCAGTGTGACTAACAGGATCAATTCTGTTCAAGGATTTCCCAATCTGTCTCTCCGATAAGGATGAGTTTCCTTGGGACTCTAGGTAACCTTTGACATATCTCCTTCCAGGCTGTTTTCCAATTTTACTTACTGCATCCCTTACTATATTGTCAACTGTCTCTTCATCCAGAGTGTTCCTACGGGAGATTCCGTTTTGAGCGAAAAAACGCTCAACTGATCGCTTGGACAAACCATCGACATTTGGATACTTTTCCTGCAGTTTATCTGATATCTGTTGAATTGTGCACTTGCTGCTCACCAAAGAATCAAGGAAGTCCTGATCAACAGTCTCCATAACACTCTATTGTACAAAAACAATGGGCGAGGAAATCAACTTGCTTCATGCTAATGCTAGAAATGTAAGCATAAATGAAAAATCTTATTTTACTATTTCTGCTTTCTGTTTTTCTGAAAAAATATTTCCGAATTTAAGAAAATTTGTTGTTGTTTCATGTTTCATCCCCCCTCCGCAGCAAGTTTCGTCGCCCATTGTGAAAAAAATAGTTCTGCGCAAGTATACGGATCAGAAAGCCAGCCCATGACAGCATGACAATGTTGATATAAAATTAATTGAATTTTTATTGTTATTTCCACTATATCTTCTTGTTCAAATTCTGTTTTCTTGAACACCAACGTCGAAACAGTAAAAACGTCGAAAATCATTCACAAATATATTTTTCTTAAATGTTGTGAAATTATTTTCCAGAAAGATAGATCAGCAAATATTCTGTGGCTGGTCCCGCCAAATAATGCAAGTCTTGTCCTATTTCAGTTTACTGTCATTCAATTCACGAGCGAAATTCATCTTTCTATGCTTTCTATCAGCGACGACAAGTTTGAATCTGAATAGGATATTTATGTTTATACCCTTATGTGCTTATATTGCGGTGATATTTAGGAAATACACATTAAATTAAAGGATTTTTTGTGCTACATTCCATTTAGTTGAGGGACTGTCCAAAACAAGCAATAGAAAATAGTTTGTCGTTCTAAATCCTAAACTTAGCCTCTCCAAATGATAAGTAGGATAGACTTTCGTTTGTTTGTCGTCCTATTTCCTAATTTTGGTCAGTCAAGAAAGGAAATAGACTAACAATCCTATTTGCTAATTTGGAACTACTTGTTTCAACCACGATGGCGGATTCATCCCC